>VUQH01025738.1:0-12888 GCA_015106775.1 Etroplus canarensis
ATGTGCGCGCTTCGCCTCTCTGATGGCTCAGAACAACCATCTCCTGGCTGTTTTTAAGGCCACCCTGTCTCCTGCTTTGAAGGCCAAGTCTCTCGACTTCAGAAGAGCACACACTTTTGCAGTCATCCACGGCTTCTGGTTGGAGCATGTGGTGATGGTCTTGGAGATGGTCACGTCATCAGTGCACTTCTCGATGTAGCCGGTCACTGATGCTGTGTACTCCTCCAAGTCAATAGAGTCGCCGTTGGTTGCAGCCGTTTTTTTGGCTGGTACCATGCAGAGCTGTGGTAATCTCCCAAGCTTCAGGGTCTTGTTGAACATATATTCCACAGTCCTGCACACTGGTCTGCACAGAATTTGAGGAGCCTGGAGATGATGCCATCTGGCCCTGCAGCATTTTTGGCTTTTAGGGACAGATTGGAGAAGGGGTCAGCGGGCTATGGAGGGTTGTGTCAGGAAGGGCATCCGGCCTAAAACCTCTACCTAATTACCAATGCGGATTACTCCGCTGTGGCGACCCCTTGAGGAGAATACGAGGGAGGAGCCGAAGGTACATTTATAGTTACAGTAACCGGTTGCTGTCACGTGGCAGCAGCGCCCTCAGCAGCTCGAGCTCAGGCATGACAAGAGTCGGTTTGACGTCACTAGACTCCCAAAGATGGCGGCGTTGGTCGGTAAGTGATGTTTTGACGAAAAAAGCCATAGGTATATTTTCAGACGTATGTTAGTCACAGTCTTTTAAAACAATCGTATAACATTGCATAACTTAGCGGTTTGACTGCGTGGGAGGGTCAGTTTTGTAACTTTTAGAGAAAGCGCACACTGACCTTGCTCTGTCTGTGGTAGCACGGCGGCTAGCCAGGTTAGCTGACAGCAGCTTTAACGGGGCTGCAGCTGTCAGGTTAAACACTCTCCGGCAAATATTGTATTTAAACTGCTGAGAGTGTCTATTATTTCAGCAGATGATCATCTGCATTGATAGTGGATTAAACATCATCAAACCATGAATGGTCAATTCGATGCATGCCATCAGCTATGAAACACTGATTATGTTACCAAACAGCATGCAGAAAACTTGGCCATTTTTGGACTCTCACCTGAATTTACCTTCACCATACCGCCAGAGACATAAGTGACGGGCTTTTATAAAACAGAAAGCGCTGTCCTGCAGTTCGGCATCATTTGATACGTAACAAACAGCACAAAAAAGTTAAATTATTACTCTCTAAGTTCTTCCCTCAGGTTGCAAAACAATGTGTGAAGCTATTATATAAGTGTTTAATCAGCTTTAGGTTGTTACTTTATATCGATTTTAGAGAGCTGGGTACTGATATTTCTAACTTTACATGAACAGATTTTACAGTCTAGTTTCACATGAAAGTATTTGCAAAGGTTCTGGTGTTACCTTTATTTACTTTATTGTTCCCTTCTGGGACAATAAAGTATGTATGTATCTATTGCAAGACAGATGTTGATCTTAGTCAAAGGGTGCAATAGCTGTGATAAAAGCTAAAGGCAACACAGAATCAGAATGAAAGTATTCTGATTCTGTGTTGCCTTTAGCTTTTTTCCCAGTAGGGAACGTTGACTTGGACTCGTCAAAGCTGAATCCGTCAGTGCATACGGGCACACGATATCAGCACAAACACATTTGAAAACAGAACAAAATCTTTTGTAGTGTAAGTTTCTAAATGTTGTGTAACATTTTTGATTGTATATTTCTTTATCAGCACCTCGCCTGACCATATTTGGCTCATTTTCAACAAGGTAAGAACCTTCTAATCCTGTTCCTTGTTTTGAAACGTATTCTAATCCGGCCTTGTCCTGCTTGTGTTACAGCTGCTACAGTATCATGGCATTCTTAAGAGTCAGACTTGTTTAAAAATTCATCAACCATCTGAAAAGTAACTAAACACACTTCAAACCCAGGGAGTTTTATTTCTCTGGATTTTTGTAAATTTCTCATTAACTTTGTAATGAAAGAATATAAGAAGATTAAACAGCCCGTACTCAAAACCAAAGGCTGAAACATTTGCTGTTAGTTTTAGGCGTCCACACTGGCAAGCAGCAGCAGCAGGAGCAGTCAGCCTTCCTGCTGTTCTGAGAAACAGTCAAGTTAATCCTTTAAAGAATCATCAAATTTTGGTGGCTCAGGCAAAATCAGCATCACATCCTCCTCAAAGAAATTCCTCCATCTGTCTATCACACAGTATCATAAAACAATGAAATTTAATATTGAAATATTGTCCTTTTGTGTGCATTTTTGGTTCTGTCTGTTATTGTTGCTACCTGTTTTTAAATATAAACATCTTATATAAAACATCTAATATAAACATTTTTCTTTTGTCTCACCGCTATTTCTCTCCCTGCTCTCCATCTGACAGGCCCATTTCCATTTTTGCTATTCAGCATAAGAGTCTCCACAGTAGTGCTAAAAATGATAACACCAGCACAAGGTGAGTTTCTGAGAGACACTCTGTGGTAACAGATAACCATGAAATTAGTGCACGTGGTGAAGCTCTGCCCTCTCCTCCTGCTGCAGTGTGGTGCCAGTCAGAGAGAAAAGCACAGCAGTGGCCGCAGCCAAACCAGCATCTGTAGCCAGCAGCAAGGGCGAGTATGTGATTACCAAGCTGGACGACCTGGTAAACTGGGCTCGCAGGGTGAGTAGATGAAAGGCTGTGAGCTGTGTTAACCTGTCTCATGTCTGAATTAGTCATAAATGTTTGCTTTGTTTTCATTACTTACCAAATGGAGAACAAAGTAACTTCATACAAAGTAACACAGTTAGCCAACAACACCACAAACGACGATTGCTGTTTTGCCCCTCAGAGCTCACTGTGGCCAATGACCTTTGGCCTAGCATGCTGCGCAGTGGAGATGATGCACATGGCGGCTCCTCGTTACGACATGGACCGCTTTGGAGTTGTGTTCAGAGCGAGTCCCCGACAGGCTGATGTCATGATTGTGGCAGGAACACTGACCAATAAGATGGCTCCAGCTCTGCGGAAGGTAGGAGAAGGGACCATCATCATCATGATCATCATCATCATCATGTTACGTTTAACTGCAGTTGAACTAACGATGCTTTTAACACTGTAGCTGCTGTCTGAGGTTTGAGTCAGGTTTGGGAAATGAAGGAGAAATGAAAATTGTGTTTTCACTCACAGCTTGTAGATACAGTCAGTGCTCTCTGTCAGACGTTTCTGTCTGCAGCATAGCTGTGTAAATGCTTGCTGGATTATGAGCAGCCTGTCGGTGCATTGAGTGACTGGCATGAAGTCTTCCTCCAGCTGAATACACAGATTAGTTCTTAGTCAGACATTATATAAGAGCATCTAAACTGTTTCTTCTATCCAACAGGTGTATGACCAGATGCCTGAGCCCAGATATGTCATTTCCATGGGAAGGTAAGTTAACCCCTGAAGATATTTCTTCTAATCTTTTTTATTCCAATTTAGGATCCACTGATCAAGCCTGTCTTTTGCCTCAGTCAAAAAATATTGCCATCTGTGATAAAAAGACCAGATCCATGAAGCATGCTGATTCCAAACTATGCAGTTTTGAACTTCCATCAATATACTCACGATTTAACAATAATTTGTTAGAGCTGTGTTTATATTGACTAAAAATAAAAAGCTGCTTCATGAATGTTTTGGACAAGGATCTTCACTAATGAGGAGAGAAAACGGTTTGAGATTAGCATTTGAGAATCATATGCAGTTAAATAATTTTTTACATTCATTACCAATTTTTAATTATGTGTGCTGCTAAATTACAACATTGTGAAGTTAGACTGTCACTAATGAGAGCAGTACTGCAACACTTGCATGCGGATGTGAATGACACCTCCCATTGTAAAGAAGGGATGGGATTGCTTCATTTTTAGCTTGGGAAATCATGCCTGGATCAACCCTGATCGCGAAAATGGGGTTATCTCAACATCCTGACACCTTTGGGCCATCTCGATGACCTTTTAATTTATACAACTCTACTAGGAAGCAGTTGTAGTGTAGTGGTTTACACATTCGTCTTGCAAGCAAAAGGTCCCTGGTTCGATTCCAGGTGGGGACACAAGCCCCTCTCACCATGGAGGGTTGTGTCAGGACGGGCATCCAGTGTAAAACCTCTGCTACATTACCAATCTGAATTAATCCGCTGTGGCACCCCTTGGGGAGAATACAAGGGAGCAGCTGAAGGTACTAGGAAAGAGACAGGAAATTTAAAACCAGCTGACTGTGGTTTAGCAAAGTTGTTTATTGCTGAGTAATTTTCAAAAGGAATACACAATACACACACAACAGCTGCAAAGGAATAAAGATTTTTTGGTACTGGCAATTCATTGCAAAGAATAATTCAAAAGAGGACTGACAAAGCTCTAATGTACTGATTAAACAATTGAAAAGAAATTTAAAAAAAATCACTTTCTCTGTGCTCAGCTGTATGTCTTTATTACTGCTGTTACTGTGACATTGACACAAAATGTTGCTGCTACATTGTCATATTTGAAGCTAAATGTGTCTGAGAATTAGTTTCAGCCATTGTTATTAAGCTGTCTGATTACATATGTAGAGGCATAGAGAGAGGGTTTAAGTATTCAGCCGAATCACATCATAATCAAGTGTCTTTATTATTTATTTTTTCCAGCTGTGCTAATGGAGGAGGCTACTACCACTACTCCTACGCTGTCGTCAGAGGCTGTGACCGAATCGTACCGGTGGACATTTATGTTCCAGGTAGAGTTTACTGCACTCCCTGATGCAAAAAGGATGAAATGCATGTTATTTATAAATAGGAGTGGAAAATATTGTCCATTGAATGAAAGGCATCTCAAACATGCACAGAATACCAAACTTTATGCAGATTACCTTGAGGCTATAGTTGCATTCAACTTTGTGGCAGCAGTTTGGGAATTTTTTTTTCGTGGTAGTTTGACATTATATACAACTAGGTGGTCATAGAAATGGTTTCCACTTTGGCTTTGGAAGAACTTGACTGGCTTGAAGTCTGGATTGAACATTTTCTGATATAACTAGCTGTTTATGAAGAATGTTCAGATTTGGGTTTCCACCAACTTATTGCAAACCAGCAGACTTGGGCCTTTTCCCACCTTCAGAGTCATACATTTTGTACTAAGTGTGGACCTTAGAGATTTGACCAAGCTGTTTGATCTACATTGTTTTTTAGTTTAAGACTTAAATAACTGATAACTATCTTGCGCAACATATAACTAAAGCGACTATCAGAGTCAAGCAAATAGTCAAAGCGAAGCTTTGTGAAATTGCCTCTGGGACTTATTGTCCAACACCAGTGGCTGACCTCACTAATCTAAGTGGACTCGTGTGGAAAGATGTCACAGAACGATGGACTGGTATAGCTGCAAATTAAAGCCCAAACTTGGAAAATGGATGTTGTAACCCTGTTTGTTGGTGTATTCAGATACCTTTTCTCTTGTGTACCATATCAGTAGTGGTTCCAATCAACATTTTGTTCTTAGTAATAATTTATGGTTATGATAGCCTGAAGTCTTCTCTCCAAGTAAAGCTCTTAGGAAAATAAGTACTTGCACAAGGTACTGTAGCTGCAGTAGAAAGAAGTGTTTTCAGCAGTTCTACATGTATTACCACTTGCACCTCAAATACTTGCACTGATAAAGATAGATGGTGTAAGCTGATTTTTTTTCTCCAGTATTTCACAGGAGATAACTACATAATGGAGTAGTTACTAATGTTGCTGTCACTGAGCCATAATATTGTGATTCACATTTCTTTCGTAAAGACATGGGCATAAACATGTCATATATTTTGCATCACTACTGAGCTGTCTACATAAATTACCAGAAAATGCAGCATCATGTGTCTGTTAAAATATACATAGTAAATGCTCTGCTTTTGCCTGTCCTCAGGTTGCCCTCCCACTGCAGAGGCTCTTCTTTATGGGACTTTACAGCTGCAGAAGAAAATCAAGCGTGAGAAGAAGTTAAAGATCTGGTACAGGAAGTGAATGTGTGCTATATGTATGTGTGTATCTGGTTTGTAAACCACTGTGTTTCTGGTTGCATTTGGAGCATTGCTCCTCCTCCATGTAGAGCTGCAGGAACCAACATCAATAAAGTCATAACTTAAATTCAATTCATATGGATTCAAGTAGCCATCAGAAAAAAACTGTATTGCTCATTTCTAAGTTCAAACACTCAATCAGTCATGAACATAAAATATGAGTGGCATATTTCAGTCTCTTAAATGTTATTTTCAATAAACTTAGCTTACATGAAAATCCATTGTTATAACGTGTTATTTTTGCAGTTGTGACAGCCAGAGCTGAGTCTCAGCCACCAGGTGGCTCCTGTGATCACCAGCCCTGACCTTCACTGGTCTTTGTGGACACTACAGTAGTTGGAAGCAAAATACATTTTTATTGTGTGCCGACTGTTTCTCTCTGAGGTCATAGTTTTAAAACAAACCCACAGAGGGGTGAAAAGGTGAATATAGGATTGTATGTTCTGCTCAGTCTCTATATAGAATTATGGACTCGACTGACATTTGGAGTTTTTCTATCTTATTTACCAGTACACTGCTTCCACATTTACCTTTCTGCTACACATACAGACATTTGTTTACCGTAAGCTTATGTATCTTATGAAAAGCTAACATGCATGTCTTTGGACCGTGGGAGGAAGCCCACACAGGCGCATGGCGACCTCTTACCAGGAGATTCAAACCCTCTTCTCGTGAGCAATATTGTTAATCACACCACCATGACATCCAAGCACAATATGTATATGTTACATCATTTCTGCAAACCAAGTATAATCATGCTGTATGCAAAGTTAAAGGTAACAATGAATGGACTTGCATTTACATATAGTGCTTTTCTATTCTTGCTGACCACTAAAAGTGCTTTAGACTGTAAGCTGCCGTTAACGGCACATTCATGCAGTGCTTTATTCTATACACTCAAACAATTTTTGTCTACCTCCCAACCACAGCCAATTTAGCATCACCAATTAACCTAACATTCATGTTTTTGGACCGGAAGGAAGGCACATAGGTACAGGGAGAACATACAGGCTCCACATAGAGAGGCCCCAGCTGGGGTTTTAACCAGGGACTTTCTTGCTGTGAGGTGACAGTGTTTACCATTGCACCACAGTGTTGCTCTGTAGTGTATACCAGATTAGTAGTGTGCAATAAAAAGAGCACAGGAATCTGGGGAGGATGCTAAAAAAGACATTAATACAAGGCATTACTGAAATTTCAAGTAGCTCCAAAATATCTGCAACAGATCATTATCTGGGATGATACACCACAAGTTTATAGACTATATGGACAAAGGTATAGGGTCACATCTCTTAATCATTAAATTTTGGGGTTTCATTCAGTCCCACTGCCACAGGTGAATAAAATTAAGTACCTAGCCACACAGTCTGCCTTTATAAACTTTTTGGAAAGAATGGGTCATTCTAAAGAGCTAAATGAGTTTGAGTGTGGGACTTTAATACGATGCCACCATTGCAACAAGTCAGGTCATGAAACTTTTTCTCTATTAGATATTCCACAATCAAATGTAAATGGTATTATTGCAAAGTGGAGGCATTTAGGAGCCACAGCAACTCAGCCATGAAGTGGCAGACCCCATAAAGTTATAGACCAGGGTCAGTGAGTCCTGAGGAGCACAGTGCATAAAAATCATCTGGTGCCTCTGGTGACTCAATAATGGCAGAGTTCCAGACCTCTTCTGGCAATAACACTAGCAGAAAAACTAGTGCCAGGAGCTTCATGGCATTGGTTTTAATGGCCAAGCAGCTGCTTGCAGTCATTACATTGCCAAGCATCAAAAGGAGTGGTATAAAGCACACTACCACTGGACTCTGGAGCAGTGGAAACACGTTCTGGCACTGTGAGGAGTAGTCATATTTTTGGGATGGCCAGTACCACTTCATGCCACTTCATGTTCTCCCTTTAATATTGTGGCCTGTAGGTATGGTGCAAATAATGATACATGTAATTCGGTATTGTTATTTGCTCCATATATACAGGCCACAATATTAAGTAGAATTACTTCTGGGTCTAAACCTACTTTTTGATGGTTATCAGGTCAGTTTTTTGGATGATGTTTTTATCTATAAAGTATATATAGGAAATGGATAAAAATGCCTTCCAAAGTCTTATGGATGCATCCTCACATACTTTTTAAAAAATATGACCAACAGTATAAAACCTTAAAGAAACAGATTAATTTTATATATAAAAGTTAATTGACTAATTGCTTCAGTTCTTGCTCTCTTGGGGGTAAGGTCTGTTTTTTTGGCTCATTCTTCTTTTTGTACAAGAGTGTTGACTCACTTCCAAAAATATGAGTCCTGATTCAGATCTGCCAGCTGCTGTAGTTTCCCACCTGACTGCCACTGGGTGTTGCATCATCACATCCGTCTAATGATTAATGTGTCTGAGCCAGGTGGTAACTTATTCCCACGTGTTCAGATAACATGCACCGTTATCTGCACCCATAAATTAAAACATGGTGTGCACTGTACTCTGTGGTGACCTCAGTGAACTGTTTAACAGCTGATGCATTGTTTTAAATTAATGTCTTTCATTATGAAGAAGGATAACCATTAACATCCTACAGGTATATATGAATATTAATAATTGTCTGTCACCCTAATAGGATATTTAAGTTAAGAAAAACGATTACTGGTTAACCTGGTCACTTTTATGAGATCTTTATCCTTTTAGTTTCCTTTTACAATTACTGGTGAGATTCAACTAGGTACATTTGCTGAAGTAATGTACTAATTTAAGGTGTTCATGTATTCCCTTTTCATGCTACATTATACATCTCTAGCACTACATTCAGTGGCAAATATTGCACTTTTTACCCCTAGTATACTTATCTGAGAGCTTTAGTTACTTTGTAAATTGTTTTATAAGTCATCAGAAGAGACTATTTAAAATGTGTTATAGTTTAAACTACCCACAGAACATAATTTAATGCTAAATATTTGAACGCAAGACTCTGCCATTGCCATACAGTCTGAGTTTTTTTATTTATTCTTATCTTTTTTACTGCTACTATCACTTTGCTGCCGTAACAACTGATATTGCCCCACTAATAAGGGATGATCTAGTCAATACAAATGAAACAATGAAGTGATTGACAGAAAATTGGGAATTTGGTAATTTTTATGCAAAAACATTACAAAACATTTCATCAATTTTATCTTCTAATATTTAAGTATTTGCTGTTTTAGATTTTTCTGTTTTATTACAAATTATTTTGGAAGTATTGACGCTTATTTTTGTCTAGATAACAGTACAAATATTGATGATGATGCCATTTTTGGTTCTGGGAAATTTCTTTAGATGATTAATACCAAATAAATAATCATTTAGTTATGAAAAAAGAATTAAAGTAATTCATTGTGAAAACAATAACTAGCTGCTCTTCTTTATAAAAGAATTCAAAAATCCTTTCAGCTACAACAGCATAATGCTGTTTACACCTGGATGTCTGAGAATTAATAATCTAATGATATACAAGAGTTTAAAAATGGAAAGAGCTATTTTCTGCACTGATACTTTAAGTGCCCTTTCCCAATAATCTTTGCATTCTTTTACTTAAATCACATATTCAATACTTAGTTTTTTCTTGTAACAATATTTTTGCAATGTGGTATTAGTACCCTCTCCTAGGAGTTCAAGTACTTCCTCCACCATTGTCTGTAAGAACCATACTCATAAGCAGTGACATACATCCTGAAAAGTTTTGCACTAATTTGGGATTTTTTTTAGTCAGATTTCACATAAATATCATGAGTTTGCAGAGTTTTAATGGTGAACATCTTGAATAGTACTCTGTGAAATTCATTACAAAGCCTGTGTTTGAACATGCAGTGATGTATTTACTGGTTTAAAACTGGGTTATGCATGGCAAGAGAGATTCTGGGTGATTAAAGACCTGAAACAGGTCTCAGTGGGGTGTAAATGTATTTCTGGTGGTTTCAGTCTGCTGTTGTCTCATGTTTGTTGCTGAAATATATTTGTAGCAAAGTCTACTGGAACAGAGCAGCTATGATTGCAATGATCCCCAAAACTGCAGCTCAAAACAGTACGTTCATCCAGAAGTTGCTGGAAATCTTTAAATTAAAATAATAATAAGAATGTGTAAAAAGCGTTGGAGATGGAGTTTATTGAAATATGGCAGAGAAACTAAACACAGTGATGAAGGTCAGGAGAAAAAGCTTGTTAGTGTTAAAAAATGCAACAGTGGTGTCTCTGGACTTTATTCTTTTACAACAGTGGGAGTTATCATCTTGTGGAAGGAATAGTATTTGCATTCGCTGGGTGGTACAATGTCCATTGTGGTGGTGCTAATCTTCTCCTTCTTGAAACCAGCTTGGAGCAGATGTGACACTTGGGTCTCCTAAAATCATTAACAGAGAGAGAGAGACGGTCAGCGCGAGGCGCCTCACGGCTTTATCGGCCTCAACAGCCCGATCCTGTTTATCATTAACCTTCAAGCGATTGCCTCACCTAATCCAGGTGTGAACTCAGGGCTGTGCTGCACCGATAAAACATTTATTTAAGTCCAAGACTTACAACTACAGTTCATACAATACAGTACAACCAGTATCAGTGACTGATTGTCCTGATTTGTACTATGACTGTTCAGTAATTCAGTTACTTCCTTTTTTTTTGCATCAAATCTAAGACATGCTTGTGGGTTGTTAGCTAAAGAGGTCTGACAGCCCACATTTTCCATCTAAAGAAAATTCTAAATCAAAACTTTTTTTGCATCTAACTCATTATCTTGACTGTATATTTTGCGCACCTTTTATTTTTTGCAACATTGTGCAACTTTAATGGCAACAAACAAATCCAGTTCTGCACCACTAGTTGTAAGTATCTAATGCAGTAACTGTGCAAAAGCATCAGTGTGTCTTTTAAAAACTGTACACTAGGCTCGCGTGATGCACTGCTTTAAGGAAATTGAGGAGTTACTCGCAGCTCTAATACATCACAGTAAATTTTAATCACTGCTGAAGCTGCTTAAGAAATGTATGAAATAACTGTAGGAACAGTTTGCTTTTTCTTTGTAAATTGTCATTCTAAACATCACAGTTTTACTTTGAACAGCTCAGGTGTTTTATGATTTCCTTTCTTAGTATTAAATGGTAAAACATGTTTTAGTAATCTGTGTAATTTAGAGAAACTAAGAAGTCAAAGTACAATGCAACAAAGTGAAAGAGCAAATAAGCAAAGTTTTAAATGAAAAATGCTCATTTGTACAATTGGTCCTTGAATAGATCATGAAGCTGACCAACCTCGAACATTTTCTCAATGTTGTCATATTTGATCTTGAGGAGCTCGCCCCAGGAGGTCAGGTTGCAGTAGGTGAGGACTCCGCCAGGTTTCAGCAGCCTGTGAGCATGACCCTACAGAAAACACATGCCAAAAAAACCTTAGTTCTTCCATACATTCCAACACTACCCCTCAGCTCTTCTCTTTACACTTGCTGATTTTATTTCCTTTTTCTACCTTTCTCAAAAACATTAATTCATTTTAAACCTTTTGGATACTTCCTGTGTGTAACTTACAGTAAGTACATTTTAACTACCTACCTGGATGAAGTCAAACTGATGAGTGTGCCATTTCTCCTCTGAAAGAGGGTATGTGTCATACAGGATACCTGAGAGGGGAGAACACAGTGATAGCAGTGTACATTTAGCAGGTCAATCAACCAGCAGTTTTGTCCTGCAAGCATTTAAATGTGAAAATGGCTCAAGCTGCACTTTCCACACGTGGATTGATTACTTACCATCAAAGTGGTTGTCTGGCAGGGTGGGGACAACGTCTTCCCAAAGGCCCTTCAGCGGGACGACCTTCAGCAACATAAACACTAATCAACAACGTCACATTTAAGGACAGGAACAGTACAATTTACTGTAACTAGACATGCATGCAGTTATAACAGCTTTTGAGCAGAGATTGCAGCCAACATCTAGTGCGCTGTCGATGTATCAGTGAGGCCTACTGACCTTGTGTGGCTGAGACTTGGCCCAGTTTTCCAGGCGG
The DNA here is from genome assembly GCA_015106775.1 of Etroplus canarensis. Taxonomy (NCBI): domain Eukaryota; kingdom Metazoa; phylum Chordata; class Actinopteri; order Cichliformes; family Cichlidae; genus Etroplus; species Etroplus canarensis. The sequence continues at coordinate 12,078 of VUQH01025738.1, forward strand.
GCAAAGACTCCGTCATTGCACTCGATGATCCAGTGCTCCTCGATGGGGAAAGACTCGAGTTTGGTAGCAGCGATGGCCATGCCAAAACCAATCTCCAGCACCCGACCGCCTACCAGGCAAATCACAACAAAAATGGAAAATGTCGCTAAAGATTATGGGTTTTATTGTTAGAATATTTTTCTTGAAATGTGCATAGTTGTTTCTTTTTGAGTTTATGGAAATAAATGTAAAACTAGAGAACTTACCCAAAAATGAAAGAATAAGCCCCCTAAAACATGAAAAACCCCAAAAGCTAATCAAATAAACTTAAAAAAAGGAGACGTTCACTGACTTAGGCTGCAGAGACTCATTAACACAGGGATGCCATATTAAGCCATTATATTACTATTATTGTTTCTTATATGTTTATCTCGACAGGACACCTCTGTGATATTTCTAAAGTACTGCAGTGGATTTTCATGGATACACTGAGCCTTTCTCCCCCTGCCAGTTGGTTGGTGGCAGAAGAGAAAGGCCAAAGGGTTACATTTCTTTTCAGAGTAGCATATAAATAGCTGTGGGGTAAAGCCCATTACTTATTGCTTTACCCTTTCATAGTGATTTACTGGACCTTTAAATATTTGTTAGAGGAGAAATGTGTAATATTCACATTTTTCAGTGTGTTCATTTTCCTGTGTATCAGAAAAATTTGTAACAGACTTAATAACACTATCGAATTTTCCAAGCAAATATGAAATAATTTTGCAAAATAAGTGCTGAATTTGCTGTTTAAATGTAAAAAAAAAAAAAAAAAACATAAAAACATAAAAAT
>VUQH01025747.1:0-10679 GCA_015106775.1 Etroplus canarensis
GGTGCACTTTATAAAATAGATGTTTTGGAGTGGCCATCACAAAGCCCTGATCTCAACCCCATAGAAAATTTGTGGGCAGAATTGAAAAGGCGTGTGCGAGCAAGGCAGCCTACAAACCTGACTCAGCTACACCAGTTCTGTCAGGAGGAATGGACCAGAATTCCAGCAAACTATTGCGAGAAGCTTGTGGAAGGATACCCAAAATGTTTGACCCAAGTCATACAGGTTAAAGGCAAAGCTACCAATTACTAAGAAAATGGATGTAAACTTCTGACTTCTCTCTCTCATTATTGCAGCATTTAGCAAATAGAAATAATGTTGGCATCCTAACTGACCTAAAACAGGAGAAGTTTAGTCTGATTTAATTTCGGACAGTGAGAAAAAATGTTTGTCTTTTTATACAGTGTATGTAAACTTCTGGTTTCATCTGTGTCATACATGTCAAATCTCACTAGTTTTAACATACTTTTCCCTGTAAGATGAAGAAAGGTCATTAATATTTGAGCCAGAAAGCTGAAATTCATTAGCAGCCTACTCCTCTTCTGGGGGTATATATCCACAAAGTTTGGTGAACCTTCTCGAAATCTGTAATAAGTCATTGCAATAACGTGCAAATCTCTACAGCAGCAGCAACCCGGTCAAAACTGTAATGTATAGCGACTTTTGCCTGGACGATAACATATCAGGAAGTAACCAGGCTCTGTTTGATATTAGATCATGCTTTAATAGGCAGACTGTTGCATGCAAATGTTTCTGTGTTTTATAAAACAACATTTGAACACATCCAGCAAAACTTCACTTTTAACTTCATAATAAACTACCAAACAATGCTGCAGAGAAGAGTTTAATGAGTTGGTTATTAAGATGGCAAGAAAGTAATTCTTTTTTATTACATAAAACCAACACATTTACTAAAGATATTACTGTTTACCAAAGATTTCAGCTTGCGTCACATTTAAAAAGCAAAAAAAAAAAAAGGCAGGGTGATCTAACATGATCCTTCTATTTAATACAAGTGATTTTACTTTGCATCCACAAACATTTAATGTGCAAAGTAGCATCAGACATGAAAAAGTGAAATTCGAAACAAATAACAGGCAGTTTACGTATAGGAAGCTTACACTGGTGACTGCTCACTTTTTTAACACTATCAAATGATGTAACGTGCTGCTGGTCTGCTTGCAGTGAAGACCTCCGTAAGAAGCGACTACAGTACTCACTTTAGGATATTAAAGAAGCAGTGTTTTATGTAAAGTAAAAAAAATAACATCACACTCAGCAGATTATAGAGCAAAACAAACAAACTGAAATTAACATGGGCTGTGCATAAAGAAACCCTTGTTACTTCATTCTGTACTGTCTCACTTCTTCCAGAAGCCTCTGTTGTGATTTATGGCTTGAAGAAGCCTCGTCTGCATTGTCCTCTCGACTGGGTACCTGCGGTAGATGGGCAGTAATAACAGGTAATGGCAAGTGAGTGATTCCGGCAAATGGAGTTCAGAGGCATCGGGCAAAACAGCCACTTTCATCTTGATGCTGTCCATTCCCAGGAAGGGCACGCGGTCACAGCCTGTGAGGAACACTGGCGACAAAAAAAATAACAGTGAATCATGAAGAAAAGTGTCATATGGAATCATGAAATTTTAAAATAATATGTATAGGTTGGTAAGTTCATCACCTTCTGATAAACGGCAGAAGGTGATGAACATAAGCATATTCATGAAATACTTACAGAGGAACTTTTTCTTTTCCTCCGCTGTTAGGTTCTCAAACACCCCCCAAAACGTGATGATGTTTGGATGCTCAGCGTGATATTCACCTTCATAAATTGTGTTCTGTTTATAAAAATTTAAAAAAAAGTATGCATGATAAGAAACCTAGTGTCCCCATAGTGTAAAGGTTTACACATTTGCCTTAAAAGGGAAAGATCTCTGGTTCAATTCCAGGTGGAGACACAGGTCCCTCTAACCATGGAGGGTTGCATCTAGAAGGGCATCCGGAATAAAACCTCTGCCAAATTACCAATGCGGATTAATCTGCTGCAGCGACCCCTTGGGGAGAATACAAGGGAGAGGCTAAAGGTACATGCATGATAAGAAATCTAACAGGGGTTCTCAGGTGAAAACCAGAGTTGAATACTTTCATGTATTTTATCACAGTGCATTTGCTCAGGTGCTTAACTAGTGTACAGTTTTTGCTACTTATTATACAGCAACTGAGAGGGAAATGATGTACTCTAATGCATTCATCTTATGGTGACTTTTCTTTTCCTTTTTTAACATAAAAGCTGTTTATATTACACATTAGTAACATTAAAATTGTGATTGCCAATGTTTTCGGCTTGTGTTCACTCACAGAAAGTGTAAAGCTGGGGCACCATTTCAAGTTTCAAATATCTCTATTAATATCTCTCTGTGTCTTCTAAACTTCTCAGTGGTTTCATTTAAATAACAATTCAAGTCCCTTTTATTAAAAATACTACTACCACTTGTAGTTACTGTAATGATTCTAAACACCACTTTTTAACTTATTGATTTGTTACTGAATTCCGATTCTTATTCCAGTACAGCAAGACTCATTTTACCACTGATTTCTATGCAGTCACCACCAAATAGTTTCAAAAGCATATCACAAGTTTTGCATTTGATATCTTATTAGTTACAACGTAACAATGATTTATCTGCACACATTAAGCCATCCTTTGGTCAAACTGAATTATGGTGACATCAATTAGAAACACATGCCTTTAATCTCTTCTGGGCAGCATGTTCAGGTGCTTGTGGGAAATTTCTAGAAACCCTGAATTCATGACCTTTTCTGTCATGTATCGGGGGGCAGCAGTCTAAGCAGAGATACCCAGACCTCCCTCTACCTGGGCACCTCTTCCTCCTCTTTCGGGGGGACACCAAGGCACTCTCAAGCCAGCTGAGAGATGCAACCTCTACAGCGTGTCCTGGGTCTGAACTGGGGCCTCCTCATGAGGCAGACCCAGGATATGCTGGGTCTGATATTGCCCCTCCTTATCGCAGTGGAGAGGTTTGTGTGCACCAGGAATTCCAGGAGCTTTATTGGTAGGGGTAATTTATCCCTAGTGGGGTCTCCCTGGGCAAATTTGTCCTGGGTGAGGAGCTAAATGAAGAGCAGCTCAGAAACCCTTATAATGGATAGTAGAAGGGACCACTTTCCCATGAGGTTTGGCCAAGTGCAGCTTGAAAAAGCATCATGGGCCCCCCCCTCCTGTGGGTTCACCACTCACGGGAGGCGCCATAGGGTTCTGATGCTGTGCAGATTGGGCAGCAGTCAGGAGAAAAGTGTTGTCTTCCTGTACCTGAATCTGTAGTAATTACTTTTAAAGCATTTTTTGTTCCTGGTGAAAACTCACAACATCACTCATATCTGAAGTGTCTGACCATTTAAAACTGCATGGTATACACTAGAAAGCTGTTGGTAGCAATGCAACAACATAGCAGAAAATGGTGCCATTAATCCTGTGTTTTCATACTATTGTTTTCTTCAGATTATCAAAATGTACAATGAGCATACAAATACAAATCTTTGTATTGATATTTCTGATTCTCTTCAAGATTCAAAAATCAAAACCAAGCTCACCTTCTTGAACACCTCCCAGTCATAGTTCTCTTGGCCCACCATCACTGCTTGCAGCTCCTCTGGCTGGAAGAACTCCACCACGTCCATGTCACACACTTTGAAAAACCCTCTCTTGAACTCGTCAAACACCCTCTCCACTGATTTGTTGAAGACATGGTTCAAAAAGGCAGCAACAAATTCTTTCCTATTAAGAAAAATACTTTATATGACAAAAGTAATTCTACAGTGAATTTGAAGCATCCTGACCTGTGTATGAGAGATTGCAGCTATAAAGACTGCCAGAAAAAGGAATGCAATGTGTCCATACAGCTGCTAGATGGCAGCAAAGGCAGTATTTTCATCCAACATGATAACAGGTAATTAATTGTGTGTTAGCTTAACGGACACACAGAAATGAGAGAATGCCAAGAGGATATCAGAGACACACCCTGACACAAATGTATAGTATTTCACACTTAAAAACTTTAAGGCAGGCTAAATCAGTGCTGCTCAGATTGTTACATTTACTGTTTAAACGTACTTGTTTGATCCTGTGACAGGTTTTTCGGCTTCATTTGGATCAAGCTCAACCATCTCCCCAGCCCAGGACAGCTACAATAGATCACCATTCTGTTATACCCACCAATGTAGGCAGTATGAAATAAAACTGGTAAGGATTCAAGCTGTGATTCAGTAAACCTACCCTGAAAGTAATCTCTAGTTTCTGAACCATATCAGGAGTGTAGTCCTCCAAGATGCACCTCCAAGACCTAAAGGCACAAAAACACTGATAAAGTTTAACCTGAACATGTCCCATACAAATGTTTTAAATCAAGACTACAAGATATACTACATAGCCTTGTTTCAGTCTACATGAGGTTTATTCATTCATTCTTTTTCTTCGACATATCCACTTCAGGGTCATAGGAGGCAAAAGGCAGGGTACACCCCTGGACAGGTTGCCAGTCTGTCACAGAGCGACAGACAACCATTCACACCTATGGGCTACTAGTTAACTTAACCCCTTTGCATATCTTTAGACTATGGGAGAAAGCAGGAGGAGGATTCAAACCTGGACCCTCTTGCCATGAGGCAACAGTGCTAACCACCACACCACCATACTTTATGCTTCAATGCATGGGAAATATCTAGGCAGAATTACTCCTACACGTAAGACTAAAAAAAAAAAAGACTCCTTGTCATTTCTCCCTGAAAACATGTCTGCTTTTATCATTTATATTCATGAAAAAGAAAGCCTTTCAGTTAAGCATTTTAAAATCTGCCTTACTCTGCCAGCACAGGATCGAACTCCTTCATGTCGTCCAGTGAGGGTTTGACACCGAGCAGCTTCTTGAAGAGAACTTGTGGGATCGGCAGGTGGATAATGTTGTGGTTGTAAAGTGCCAGGCCACACAGAACGCCAAACAGGAAGTAAGCCTTCTTTTCTACTTTTGGCTGTTTGGTTGATAAATCATAAGCAGTTATGATATAGAAAAGCCCAATACCTGCCCAATTTTACATGTGAAAGTGAGCATACTTTTTAGTGCAATGTGTTTTTTTATCATGAGAAATATTTCCATGTTCAGTTGGTCAGAGTGCAAACTAGAAGAAAGGTGCATCTGACATTTTAACATCCACTAAAGTGTAAAACAACATTTTCCTTTTATCTAATGAAAACACAAAAATCAATGCAACTTAAATAGTATATTCAAAAATGTAACATGGTCTTGTTTGAAGAAAAGATTGTTTAGTGCTTAAAGCCCTCACTAGCAAATGCAATTTGAACAGTTTTTTCTTTAATTGGTCCTACCTTTGGAGGAAACCAGGCCAGAGTCTGGCTTTCATTGTACATGAACAACTGAGATTCAGGTGCCATCAGCTCATCAAACAAGTGAAGGAAAAAGTCCCTTTTGTTGACATTCATCATCCTCCTGTCCTCCACAAACAGCACCTATTATAGAAAAAAATGCTTTAGTATAAAGTTGGATTATGGGAAGTGTAGGATACAGAGCTGCTGAAGTTCTGTGAAGTTCCAAAGGTTTAAAACTTTTGGAAGGAAAAAACTAAAGGCGTAAGAACCCCTAAAAAAGCTCCAAGAAGACATAAGCAACTGAGTTTTAGGTTTTTGACACAAAAGTCAGCAAAGATTTAACGTCATGTTTACCAGCAGCTCCCTTTGGAAGGCACAGTGGTCTGCTGCACCAAGCTGTCTGAAGGTGTCCTCGACCAGGTGAGTTCGTCTCAGAGTTAGCTGGAAGACTGGAGCTGGGGGAGAGGGTTCATCAGGCATGACCAAAGCCGCTTTATGAACTATATGATGCACATTCTGCAAGTACAAAACCACAATTAAAAAGAAATCTGCTGAAGGATAGAAAGCAGTTCCTATGTAACCATAGGCTATGTCACATACTCTTTAAAAGAAATGACTGAATTAAGAACCACCTATAGGTGCAATAACCCTCTGGAGTCGATGGATGTGCAGGCGCGTCCACATCACGTGACTGAGCTCTTGCTTTTATGCGCGGGGGCCCATGTGTTGGTCATGTGATTTTGACGAAGTGCAGCCCACGCCCAACTTGTCGAAATCAAATGACCAACGCCCGGGTGGGGGCTGCTGACCCGTGCATAAAAGCAACAATTTGGTCACAATGAACTTCATCAGTGTAGTAAAATTTTTACAAAGAATCTAATTTTTAATTAATACAATACCTTCACTGTGACTGCATAGATGTTAAAGATGGCCACCTTGTAAGGCAGAGTGAAAAGGAATGGATAACGGCAGAAGATGGCAGGTGTGATCACATTGTCCTTTAAGACAATAAGTCATTTACAACAAGTGTCAGTAAAAAGCAGTCTGGCAGAAATCTCAGTCAATGAACAGACTGTTCTCATCTTTGAAGCACTTAACACTGTCTGTGTTTACCTCTGCTTTGGTAAAATGCCACCAGAGACTGATGTCCACATCTGGTTGCACAGTATCCGTGATTTCTTCTACATAAAAGGTGCTCAGTGGGACTTTGTAGGCCTTTCCAACTTTGTTTGCCTGGGGGAAAAACACAAGTAAATACATATAAATATCTGTGTGTGTGTGTGTGTGTGTGTGTGTGTGTGTGTGTGTGTGTGTTTGTGTTAACTTGTAATGGTCACTAATAAAGATTAGTGAACCTTTACAGATCTGGAGTTGCATTTCATGAGTTAATTAAAGACTATAAGTAGTAATTTTACCTGAATTTAAAATTATTAAACCTACTTAAGATGGAAAGAAAGCACAAAGCACTGACTTTGTATAGCAGCTTGAGGGCTTCCAGTAATAACTTGACTCCTGGATTGTGAGTTTCCAAGAGGCCATTATTTAGCATGAAGGCAAGAGCCTTTTTGAAGACCATGATGTGTTTTGTCAGTATCGAGGCTGACAGCGAAGACCACCAGCTTTCTGCAGATAAAAAAACATGTAGCATTTTTACACTGTATGGCTTTGTATTTTTATAATGTACAGATTTTGTTTAATTTGCAGTCATGTATAACATTCGATCAATATTTGTAATGTCTGTCAATACTAAAAATAAATTCAAAGAACGGATATCTTCCCAATCCTGTGATGAAAAAAGGTTGTTTACTTAGCGTTTCCAGAGTCTTCTCAGACAGGTCCGCTATAATGATGGCCAGAGGCAAAACTCCATTCATGACATTAGAGTCCTCTTGAAAAAGGGGGCATGTCAGAAGAATCAGAAGGATCTCTGGAGATTTTAAGGTAGCTGCTGAATTCATGAGCAATTCAAGCAGGGATTGCATGTTTACCTGCATGGAAACGAGACCTGCTGTATTAGATCACATGGCAATGTTTCCATATATGACTAAAATGTTAGGAAGGCTGCTTCTTTTTGATCACTCAAATTCAATATTGGTTTCAACAGATAAAATTTATATTTAATAAAATCAACTAAAGGATGTTCTTAACTGATTGCTTGATCCATGGTACTGCTAACATCTGGTCGAAAACTCGAATAGTGGCCTCAAGGTCCACAGTTAAGGAGCCTGCTTCCAGTGGAAGCCCACTGATAACAAAGACAGAGCATTAAAACAAAAAGGTGAAAATCTAACAATCTAATCTAACTCCAACCTTTAGTAAAAGAACTTACTTGGCTTTTGTGAAACTTGCAACAAGACTTGAACTTGTCAGAAACATCGATGCTATTTCTCTGTTACAGAGAGAAAAATAAAATCAGCAGAGCCTTGTAAACACTGCTGTTATGGAGCATGTGTTTAATATGACTGATATTAAGATGTGATCTGATACATCTGATATGTACATACAAAAGCTCCACAGTGATGATAAATTACCTTTTTGCCTCCACATTACCATGTTCCATTGACAGCCATTCTTGGAGTTTCGCCTCATGAAGGCGTCCAGTTATCTGTTTTTGAAGCAAGTTCTTCAAAGAAAAGATGGAAGAAGTTAGAAAGTAGGCAGACTAGTTTTACTTTTTATTTTTCCATGAATATCTGTTAAAGCTGTAAGTTTCTGGTTGGTGACGCATTACCCCTGCAGCTGAAGAGTACATGAAGTTTGTATTCCACCCAGCAGATATTTTCAAGCCTGCTTAAACAGCAAATCAAGAAGCTTTATTTAAATATCTTACAATTTACAAATCAAGATTCTTTTGCATTATTTGTCATATGTATTAAAAGTCTAACAACCACTGCCCAGTGCCAGTGCATACATACCACTTGGTGTGGCTGCTGCACTGTCAGTGGTCCATGGAAACTGAACCAGAGTAGGAGTCAGACTGCCACTGTGCTGTCCATTTCCAATTTGACCTTTGGTCCCATTGCCAAAAGCCCACAACTGGCCAGAAGAGCCCAAAACCAGAGTGTGATGCCTGGGAGAACAAAAACAGTTGAGAATTTAATGAAATGCCTAGAACTCAGCTGGTAGCCTCTGCTGGAAATCTGACCCTGTATGACCTTGACCTTTAAGCCAGAAATAAAAAATTCACAATATATCAAATAAATACATAGGATTTTGTGATTATAATTGTGACAATGCCCAAAAATGACTAAGCTTATAAAACACAAATCCTAGTTTTTACCTGCCACATGCAATCTGGGAGACGGGACCATCCAGACCCGCAACCATTCGGGGTCTCACTTCATTAGCAGAGGTGTTGTGACCAAGCTGACCTTGGCTTCCATCTCCAAAAGTGAAAACTTTACCATCCTAGAAGTCACAGCCCCACATAATCAAACCATAGACTCATTATCTTTACTATGATAATTAACCAGTGTGTGAATCACATTCAGTAAATCACACCAAGAAAAAGAGGTGAGAACCAGTGAAGTTCATACCGATGTTAACACAGCAGAGTGTGACTCTCCACAGCTTATGAAGGAGACACCCAGAGGTCTGAGGGCAGGCACCATACAGATGTTGAACCTGCCTGTTTAAGTTAGACAGAAAACATTATTTCAAAATGATGACACCTACTTCAGGTTTTTGAGATGTTAACTTATTGTACCTTTCTCATCCACCCTGTTGACCCCCAGCTGACCACATTTATTGGCCCCACAGCAGTACACCAGGCCTGCGAGTGTGAGAAACAGACTGTGGGTCCCTCCTGCTGAAATCTGGGTTACTGCTACTCCATTTAAAGCACAAATTATGACAGGTTTGTCCTGCAGTCGCACCTCCTTGCCCAGGCCCAGCTGGCCATGACTGTTTAAACCCCATGAGAAGACATCTCCTCCTGCAAAGTGGTGAATAGTGTCAAAAAAATGAAAAATTTAAACACATTAAAGAAGGAAAACATGAAATAAACTTCACTTATTAAACTAACAAACAACTAATGTTAGATATGAGAGTTATATTAGCATATATATAAAAATATAAGAGGTGACATAAATATGAAGCTTGAATTTTTTTGTATAAGTGGAAATAACTGCTGTGATGTCACCAAATGGTTTGTGGATTACAGTTTTGAGGGTTGGCATTAAGGAGGAATAGAGGTTCAAAAGAATTAGTTCCTCAAGAATAAAGACACATTTATGAGCATTATGTAATATTACAGCTTTAGTTTCTTGAGGCTCCAGCTATATGAACATACTTTGCACTTTATGGGAAAACTGGATTTAACACAATGATATAGTGACTTTAAAAAAGGTGTAAACAGTGAAGTTACCTTTGTTCTATATAAACACTCAATCTGACATCAGTGTGTCCACTGTCTTACCTTGTGTCAGAGCCAGAGTGTGGGAGTTTCCACAAGCAACTTGAATTATTGGTATAGTTGGTGGTATAGGCACCTTACTGCATGATGATGGGACAAAAATATGACAAAAAGATTTGCACATTAAACACATCCCTCCATCTTTAAGTGATAAGTGTGCATATTTATATATTCCATAGCATGGGAGCTCACCTTGCTCTGTGACTGCTGGAAATTCCTGATAACAGCCCTAGCTGTCCATCCTCTCCTGCCCCCCAGGAGAATACGTGTCCAGATGCAGTCACAGCCACACAATGGTCCTGACCACAAGCCATGGCCACCACATTGCCTAGCCCCTCCACTTGAGCTTGTATGCAAACATGTCAGCTGGTTATCATAACTACACTTATCCAACCATAATAACAGTCCAGTGGAAACTTCATAGTGCGTCTGACTAACACAGAGATGCACACATACAGTGGCAAACCTAGGAATTCCAGTAAAGCATTTAAAGCAACAAATAGCTACTGTACAATTCTGAAGCTGATTTACCTGCACTTTGAGTTAATCTAATTTGTAGTTTCCAGTGACTTTTAGTGCAAAGGATTCACATTAAAGCATGAGATCAATTGTGTATTGACCCAGTGGTGTCTGTGGCAAATTATTATTGTTATTATTTTATTCTATGTTTGAATGAATGTGGAGTGTTCCTGTTTATCTTCTTCTTCTTTCGGCTGCTCCCGTTAGGGGTCGCCACAGAGGATCATCTGCCTCCATCTCACCCTATCCCTTGCATCCTCTTCCCTCACACCCACCCTCTGCATGTCCTCCTTCAATACATCCATGAATCTTCTCTGTGGTCTTCCTCTTCTCCTCCTGCCTGGCAGG
>VUQH01025749.1:8577-21814 GCA_015106775.1 Etroplus canarensis
AGAAGGATGGCAGCGAGCGTGAAAGGGAATGTTCACAAGATGGTAGTGAGACCTGCTTTGACGTATGATCTGGAGATGGTGGCACTGACAAAAAGACAGGAGGCAGAGCTGAAGATGCTGAGATTCTCACTGGGAGTGACCAGGATGGACAGGACTAGAAATGAGCACATCAGAGGGACAGCTCAAGTTGAGAAGTTTGGAAATAAAGTCAGAGAAACTAGGTTGAGATGGAGAGATAGTGGATATATAGGAGAAAGGATGTTGAAGATGGAGCTGCCAGGCAGGAGGAAAAGAGGAAGCCAAAGAGAAGGTTCATGGATGCAGTGAAGGAGGTCACGCAGAGGGCTGGAATGACAGAAGAGGATGCAAGGGATAGGGTGAGATGGAGGCAGATGATCCACGGTGGCGACCTCTAAAGGGAGCCGCTGAAAGAAGAAGATACCCTGTTATTTTTTGCAATTAACCACATGGGGGCCTTCACTGCTGACCCACTGACCTCTCCTGACACCACTGAGCAATGAGGGATTTGGGATCACAGCGTTGGCTTATTTTAGGGATGATACATTTTACAGTTCCAGGTAAATGGCTTATTTTAAACCCAACTCTGAATCCTCTCCACATTTTATGACTCATCCAATGTGGGAGTAGATGCAGTCCCAAATAGGACCTGGCCCTGGAAGTTTTCACACATAGCTCTTACCTTAAAGAGCTTCGGAGTGTTTCCCACAGTAGAGTATCGCGATACTTACCATTTTAAACCACAACTGATTAGAGAATAGTGACATTTCTATAAATATAAAACCCTTTGAGCCGGTATATTCGCGTTAGATTTTTCTTTTAGAAAAGGCGTGTACATTTCCACTTTTATCGTCATTTTTTTCGTTTATCATTTAAACTGGTGTTTGAAACGAGAAAGTGACTAACTGGCAGTGGTTAACTGAGTAACTGAACTAACGGGATAACGGGAGTTTCGACGAACCGGTAACGGAACTTGTCCGTTAGTGGGACGTTTGCAAAAAATGGCGTAGGTACCGTCTGAAAAAACAAAGAGTTAAAGGTAACGAAATTAGCTTAATTAAAGCGGTCATCTGTTACACCGCTCGTTGGCATTCACTGCCGCCGAAGTTCGGGGGGTTTTTTGAAAAGGTGCACTGTCTCTTTAAGGTTTCTCGACCAGGCGCTTTCGTATTGATCAATCCACCATTTTCCAACACAGAGCGGCGGCAGTGCTAACACAGCTCCGGCAGCGCTGAGAGAAGAGAGCCACCCCTCTACCTGGAGAGGAAGCCAGGGACCGGGGGCAGTCATGGCAGCGAACATGTACCGGGTTGGAGGTAAGGTGGAGGGGACAGCATTTTAAGACCTTCCCGTCATTTTTTATGGCGGACTCGCCATGATTCACGTCGGTTCTTTTATGTATTTACAGAGCGTGGTCCGTCTTTCCTTCCCTTCTTTTATTTCCCTAAAGCTAAAGAGCCTTGTGCTTCACAGATGATGATGATGGTGACTGTGTTGAAGAGGAGGATGATGATGAAGAGTAGTGGTTCTCTTACAAAACTGCTCCTGGATTTCCCCGTTTCTTTTCTGTTTTTCTTGCAACTTAGCACGGACCCCAGACAACTGCATAAGTGCAACGATGCACCTTAAGTAACATGCATTGTGCTCCCATATATTTGATGTAACGCGGAGAACATATTCTAAAAGTTTTTGCCTGCCATTCAACTACTGTACGGACTACACGCTCAAAACAGTAAGCGACATCCTAAGTACTTAAGTGTCCTGCAGAAACCTTTCAAGGCTCACAAGAAAGCAGAAAAGAGTGCATGCTTTTAAAATGCAGGGAAGGAAGTGGGACAAAAAGTTAAAGACAGCGCTTTACCTGCAGGAACCGAGATGGGATAAAAAAAAATCTCAGAGCATGCTTAAAGATGCATGTTGCACATCTAGAATCAGGATATCTGTTTTTTAATACAGGCAAGTTTCTGTTAAAACCTAATTAAAATTCCTGATTTCCCCTCCCACTCATTTTCTGCATATGTTCCTCATATCTTGTAGGTACTGTGTAAAAAATAGTCACATGAAGATCATTGTAGCTGCACTGTAGTTAAATAAATACTGGCTGTTTTATTTTTTTTTTTGCGGGGGGGGGTTCCCTCTATCACTTGATATGAAAAAAGGATGGAGAGCTTTTTGATGTGTCTTCAAAAAGCTTCAAATATAGCTGTCATAAAGTGTTGCAGCACACAGGTTTGCTACAATGTATTTTTTAGACATATTTTACAAAGACAGTCAAAGATTGATTATATTTGAATACACTATGATGACTGATGGCTGTCTTGTGAAATATAACTGAGGTGACTCCCCACAGCTTGGACATGCATCAAAAATAGCCTATGTTGAACGTCATATGTCCCTCCTATTTAGTCAATTGAAACAAAGTCTACCTGGGTGAGAGCAGGATTATGTCCAGAGCAGGGCAGAAAGTTAACACTTTACTAGCCGGGTCTCACTTAGTTTGGCATGTTTGCTTGTACTGTCAGCCTCTTACACTGACATAGCAACCACTTAACTGTGTATATCTTGTCCGTTGTGAAGCTAATTTGCAATAAAAACTTGTGATTTTTTTATTGCCCTACAGGTCTGTGTTGCAGCATTAAGGCTGGGGGGTTTGTAAGTGATCAATAAAAATTGATTAAACTATTTATATGCAGTCATCAAAATAAAGTTCTTCATAAAAACTTAAAATGCAGTCCTAATTATCAGAATTTAATCTGAAACCATGAAACGTAAGAATCACATTACTGAATAAGTACTCTAAAATTGTCCCACAATCACAGTTATGATTTAGATTAAATCATTCAAAGTTAGGGCCAAAAATAGACCTCATAATTGATTGAAGCTTCTCCAGCCCAACATCAGAACAAAGCAGAAGCCCTCACAAAGATGGCTGCTTCTTTGCAAGACAATAGTGGATCATCTTGGAAAAGCAATGACATCCCTTGAATGAGTAGTGGACAAAAGACAAAGGGTCTTGATGTCTTTGTTTTTACCGGGCAGGCCGCAAGCCACTCTTCCGGTGCCTGCAGCGCTTCTTCCAGTGTTCTCCCCTGTGTGCAGGAAAGTGTTGGTGACTAATTGTAGGGTACACAATAAGTTTAACCATTTCAGTGGTTTGGAAGAGATGCTAATCCAGAGTTTTTGATATGAACTCAGTGAAGTTTAAATATCTGAACCTGCAGACAGAAGTTGCTAAAACTTGCAGATTTGTTTAAACCAAATAAAACTGCCACAAAAGTATTACAATTCCTAATTTGATAAAGGATAGACTCTTAAACTAGCTGTCAAGTTCCCAGTTCCCTATAAACTGCTATTACTGTAGTACTACATTTTTGCTAGTAGGCATTCAGACTGATTGCGAAAATAGAAGATAGGACTTTCAAACTGTGGAGCTGTGATTAAGGGTAAATGGTACATGTAATTTAGCAGGAGCGTAAGCGTGTTGGGATGTGACTGGCCATTGCAGTGCCTTGCTGGATGGTTTTGAGCCATGCTCAGTGTTTTTTTTTTTTTTTTGCTGGCTGACTCTTTTCTTTTCCGTTATAATATATACTAGAAACATCTGAATGTGGCTGTACTTTGACAGCTAAAATGGATATGTTCCAAAGTTCAAGATTTCTTTGTAAAATATTCCCTCTTTGTGTTTTCCTAAACTGTGTTGCTGTGCTTAGGACAGAATAACTTTCCTAAAATTGAGTACTCTGGATGTGGGCCGCCATCACCTGCATTGGAACTGCAGTATGACGTCATCTCTCAGGCTGTAGTGGACATGATGATAGCATGCAAACACTCTTTCAATCTTCATGTGGGGTCCTGCCTATTAGAAAATTTAAAAAATAGTGACTCCATGCTTTAAATACTTGCACCAAGGCTGTTGGAATGTGAAAGCTCTTGCACAGAATGTGCTAAATGTGTTGTATTGTTTACTAACTTAAAAAGTGAAAAACTTGGGTGCTAATGCTCGCATTTCTTTTGGATGGTGAGGATTTTCTTCTGTAATTATTCAGAATGTGCTTAGAGGTGTTGTACTGTTTACTAATCTACAAACTGACTAACTTACAAACTTTGACAGTGCCCACACTGTGTTTGGCTTGTGGCCGGTGTTAATTTCCCACGCTGGCAGTTGTCTCTCTTGAAGGTCTGGTGGGTGTACTCTCAGAGTGGAGATCTGAGGCTTCTTTGCTGCCACCCTGCCAAGTTTAGGACAACTAGTTGGACAGATGCATGACAGCCTTTCCTATCTGTTCAGCAAAGTGTCTCCATCATTGTGTTTCTTAGGGCAAACAGCACATATTAGAATAAACACTGTTTGCTAGCTGTCTGTTGGTGTCTGCGGACTTGACGTTCTGGTTGTCTAAACTTCTCTAGAATGGATGTTGGAGAAAAAGCTAGACATGTTTGCTGATTTATCACATTTGATAAGTGCAAGCTACAGTGGCTGATGCAGCACAAGTGCAAGATGTGAGTTGTTCACTACTTATAGCATTAAATCCATCTCAGCTTTAACACTATTACTGATGTTCACTCTTTATTTTTTAGTCTTCAGTATAAAATATTCCTAGGTCAGAAGAGAGAAAGGATATAAAGGATGTAGTACAGGCTCTTTTGCTGCTTCAGCCAGGAACCCCAAGAGACACTGGCAGGCCAGGTAGATGTACAGACTCTATACAGGTGTGTGCAGCTGTATATGGAGCTAATAATGCTTTTAGAGTGAAAATGGGTGATATCAGAGTGTGAAAATAAGGTGCAAGTTTGATTTCAGACTATTAAATTAGCTGCTATTACCATAGAAACCTCCATCCATACTATGACACTCTGTAATCTTTTCTGTGGTTGCTGCTCATGACAGCAGACACACCTCTGTGTCACTGTGTGAGTAAGCATCGGATGGGGTGTGGGCTGTGGAGGGGGTATGTGTGCATGGACTAGCGTGGGCAGATGTTCATGCTCTTGATTTGCTGTTTCTCTGTCTCCCTTTCTAGCTCCAGCCCAGCCCTTTTCATTATGATTAAAGTATGCTGTACTGTATATAGATACTGTATTCTCTAGAGATGGATTTGAAGCTTGAGCACTTTTTGAATACCAAATGAATTGCATCCCTTCATCAAATTGAAAATTTTCAAAACCTACCCATTCTTTCTGATTACTCACTTAGTAGATATGCTGGGGTTTGCTACCAGCCTCACAACGGGTGCAACTCTATTTGGCTTTGCTGCTGGCATGATGCATATTGGGTAACAGCAAAGATGGGTTAGGTACTGTGCTGCTGGTTTTTCTATCAGATGATCACCCAATGTTGGCAGCTCTACTCCTTGTACAGATTTACAAGTAGACTATTATTAGTAGGTATTGTTTAAACTGCCTATCAATCTGTTGGTTAACCATGTAGGTCAGAAAATGGTCCCATCACAAGAAAAAGGAATGAAGAGAGAGCTGTAACTTAAAGTAGTTACTGAAGAGAATGAGGGTTTTTGCCTTCACAGGTTGTTCTTCTACTAGATAGTTCAGTCGAAAGTGCTGACATGTTCAGCAACTCAGGGTCAGAGTACTTGAACAAATGTTGTGCTCATTCATGTTCTAGATACAGTAAGCCACAAAAAACTGTAGGTATACTTACCCACATCTGTACTACAGTAATGATCACTGTTAAAATTGTCGTGAACCTTGACTGGTTGACTGTGCGTGTTTGTGCTACAACTGCACATGCTCAAACCCCTTTATCTCAGGGTGTGTCTATGAGCTGTGAACTGATCGACAAACTAATGTTCACTTTGGAATTAATAAATGGGTTTTTAGAGACCCACAGTGATAAAATGTTTAACAACACATACATTTAGGTGAAAATACAAAGATAATTTTAATACATCGTGCAGTTCCCTGTACTTTTGGAAAATATTTAAATTAATAAACACCATTATGTGTGGCAGTGTTTCAGCTAGATCAGACTTTCAATTCAGTTTTGGAAAAGTGTTAGAAGATACAAAACAGTATACTTTGCAGTTATCTAGAAATGCTCTGTTGCTTGGACTTTAATACTTTATCTGTTTTAAGAAGATGCAGGTGGCATGTACCACTTTATGCATCGAGTATAAATGCTGTCAACAACTTGGATTGCCTTGTCCACCTAAGATTATGTTTTGAGACAAAAACCGAAGTTTATATCAAACGTTTGTGGAGAGCATTGTTTATTTACTAGTCAGTTTTATTTTAATTAAATTAAAAGTGAAACTGGTACATAATGTTTTGCCCACCTCCATGTCTTCCTGGCTGATTACTTATTGCTTATTTCATATTTTCTCTCTGTCTCATCATTGCGTCTCTGCCTGTCTGTCTCTCTCTGGCCTGGTTTGATTCAGCCCAGCAGACTCTCTCTTTTGGGGCTCAGTAACATGTCTTGATTGGCTCACAGAAAATTTGACTGCACTATGACATCACAACTGCCGGAGCCCATGGATTGGCTGGCATTGTGAAAGTGGGGGATGGAGTGTAGGGTTGAGGTGATGGGAGGGATGATGGGAAACTGAGAGACTGACGCTGCTCATTGCCTACAGCTCTCTCTCTCTCTCTCTCTCTCTCTCTCTCTCTCTCTCTCTCTCTCTCTCTCACACACACACTCCCTCTCTCTTCGAGTTCCTCTCCAGCTTGCTACCAGGCTTCAGCTCCTCATGTGGAAACTCTACCATTCAACCATCCTGTTCTTAACAGTCACTTAGCCATTTTCATCCCATGTTCATTTTTTTTTTCTGGTGGCAGTGGGAAGGGACACGGGTTGAACTAAAAAGGGTTTCCATTCTTGGTAACTTAAGTTTCCAAGCCAGGGAAAAAGAAGACAGTGATCTTTGCCCAGCATCTCACTTTTTCTAAATGTAGCAGGAGACACGCTGTCATCAACCAAGAAAAAAAATCTTAGTGTGTGGTGCTGATTCACACCCAGCACCACATCAAAACTGAATGTGCAACATGTGGGTTTGCTTCATTTTTTTAAGTGGTCATGTTGCATTTTGGCTCTTGATTAATGACTCCCTCAGAGCTGGTGAGCTTTTGAAGGCCACAGCTAAATGTCAGCATTTCCCCCTACTCTTTGTCACAAGACTTGTGCCTAACTTTCAGAGTGAAACAACTTTTTGATCAGGGTTCTTTTGAACATTGACAGTTTTTTCCCCACCTTATTGCCTGTGTAAATTGTTTCTCTTTTAACAGCTCTAATTAAATCATTTAGCTGTGCATTCAGTTATAGGACACATGGTATATACATTACTGCCAAAGAAGGACTTTATGAGATAAACAGAGAAAAATAATCATCAACTAGATTTATTAGTTAATTAAAAATTTAGTTAAGCCAAACACCTGTTGGTTTGCAGATTTACTTCTTTTCTCTTTATTGTACTTTTTTGTAAAATCAAAGTCCATGAGTTTTAACTTGAAGACATCACCTTTACCTATGAGACATCATTTTTTGCTTTCCTGGACACCCATTTAATATTAATGGACAGATTTATCTACACTCATCAGCTACTTCAATAGAGACACCTGGGTCAGACCCCCTTATGCTTTCAGAACTGCTTTTATTCTTCATGGCATAATTTCGACAATGTGCTGGAAACACTCCATAGATATGGTCCCTTTTGGCATTATAGCATCATTAAGTTGCTGGAGATTTGTCGGCTGTGACTCTACTGTGGAGGCCAATTGAGTACAGTGAACTAATGTTTAAGGTACCAGTTTAAGATGATTTGAGCTTTGTGACATAGGGTGTTATCCTGCTGGAAGCAGCTATTAGAATCAGAACCAGAATGCTTTTTTAATCCCAGGGGAGGAATTGTATGAGATGGGATCACTGCAGTCGTAAAGGCATGCACATGGTCAGCAATAATGCTTAGGTAGGCTGTGGTGTTTAAACAACACTCAGTACTAAAAGGCCCAAAGTGTGCCAAGAAAATTGTTCCTGCACTATTACATCACGACCAGCCTGAACTGTTGATACAAGGTAGAATGGATCGAGGCTTATGTTGTTCATGCCAAATTCTGACCCTACCATCTGAATATCACCACAAAACTCAAGGCTCATCAGACCAGGAAGCATTTTCCAGTCTTGTGTTGGCCAGTTTTTGTGACCCTGTGCAAAATGTAGCTTCAGTTTCCTGTTGTTAGCAGACAAGAGTGGCACCTATATCACCTGTTTCAAGGTCAGAGGTGTTGCACGAGATGCTCTTCTGCATACCTTGGTTGTAATAAGTGTTATTTAAGTTACTGTTGCCTTCCTTCTGTCTAAAAGCTAGAGATGGGTGTGTGGGGAAAATCCCAGGAGAGTTTCTTAAATACTCAGACCAGCCCGTCTGGCACTGACAACTATCAAAGTCAGTCAAAAATTAGATGTTTACATAACATTGCAATGCATTGAACAGTTGAACATACCTAATGAAGTGGCTGATGTAACTGTTAGATTCTGCTCATGTGTACAGTACACTTTACTCATTAGTAATTTATGTGTTGCTTCTTCTATCATTTACAGCCATCACAATGTCCCATAGCATAAAGCGATGTCTTGAAATGTTGTGGTATTCTGACCAAAAGTCCGAAACCCAAAGATGTCCAGTTTATTAAAAAATAACAACATTTCCAATTTGAGAAACTAGAATCTTCAACTTAATAGCTTGTTTCCTGGAAAAATGGGATAAAATAATTTATTCCAAGCAACTGCATGTTAAACAACTAATTGATTGTCATCTTTTCATGGCAGCTGTACAGCACAGTATGTTTCATTTTTTGCCAAAAGGTAGGAATGCTATTTATGATTATTTAATGTTTTATTCCATAAACTTAACAATAGAAAAGTCAAAGATAGACATAATTTGACATAAGGTGATGGCTTCAGATTGCTGAAAACCAACACAGAGATTTCATTTACTTTAATTTTAAAACCACGTTACAGCCAGTGGTCACATTTCAAACGCTGGGACCATCTAACGTTTTTCACATTTGGAGCTAATATGCCAATATATTTTAGTATTAATAATTTATCCAAATAGTTTCAGATTAACTTAATTAGCTCATCACTTTCGCTTAGTGCTAAACAAGTTTTTTGCCTTGACTATGTTCAATAAAAGGATAGTGTCCTTGGTCACTTTCCCACAGTTTCACAGCCAATCTGGTGATCACAACTAGTCACAAGCCAGTTTCTTCAACCCCTGACCTCCAGGCTGCTGCCTCGCCTGTGTGTCTGAAAACGAGCAAGTCAGATATCTTGTCTTCATTTTCTTTCTCAGTGTGCCGCTCAATTTCAACTTGGCCTATTTGATATTCAGCAGCGGGACGGAGATGTCACAGTGGCAGTGGAGTCTAGTGACAAGCTGTTACAGGGTGAAGAGTAGACAGGCATGATGTGATGATCTTTTCCCATCTTGTAACATTGTTCACCAGGGAGAGAGTTTGCTAGACGAAGCAAGTCAAAGAACTTACACTGTTCATGTCTGTGGAACAGAAGTGCAAAATTCTTAAATCTTCATGCAAGTGATGGTCATTCAGTGGTTTACTGCATAGAACATTTGTTTGGATGTTTAAAAATTATACTTTATATACCATCTGTCAGTTTTTAGCTACCTAAATTAGAGCTATCTTACATTGCAGTTTCTTTGTAGAATGCTCCAAAATTTGGGCGTGAACCTCTAATATTCAGTTATGTATACGTGGGTGAGGAGAACAATACCAATAGTGGAGCAAAAGGTTTTCCAATGGAGAAGTCAAGGTGTGCCACCTGTGCAGATGCATTAGTTGCTTTGCATTATTGCCCGCTGAAGAGCAGTGTGGTCAGATGGTATGTGAGATAGCAGAAGTCTCATTGTTTGACAGTTGATTATTGGAAATGTTTAGGTCAGCAGACTTAATATTTCATATATTTAGGTCAGATGTGAAAATAATTCAGTAATCTAACTCTTTTTTGCTTTGTATTTTTTGGATTTTATTAAACTTTTGAACTGTTTATGAATTGTCAGGAAATGGTTTAGCTCTGGTTTCCCTGAGCCAAAGATGATGTCTTAAAATGCTTATTTTTCCTGACCAGGGTTGGAGTCGAGAACACCCAAGATGAGACAAAAAATCCTGTCAGTGAGTCCAAACCGGTTTGAGAACCAAGTAAAGAGGAAAACCACAAAAAAATACCATCAAGCTTTGTTAATGCTGTTGTTCATGGGTAGAATCACTCAGTATCTTCCTCCGGTATTAAACATTAAACAGCTACCTAAAAGTGATATATCTCCTTTTGGTGCCTGTATGCATCCTGGCCATTACATAGGGGAGTACCAAGAACATACAGTATGTTTGCAAACACATATTAAATAATGTAATTTATGCATGTCATTTGCAAGCATGACTAAATAATGCTTAGTGCAAGACAGAAAATAAAATGATTGTTATGCCAGGCTAATGCTTCATCTGACAATATCCCCCATGCTGTCACCTCAAGCACCCTAACTGCACCCCAAAGGAATCCCAGGTATGTAGTTATAGTAGTAATCAATGAAAACCTCCCAGAATCCATTGTTGGAAGTTTTAGCACCAAAGCTCTGCAGCTTTTTTGCTACAAAGCTTTGAAGAGATACTATATCCATGGTGGAAGCAACATTTCCTGCTTGGATAATGTGTGCTGTGTAATTTAGCTATGGCTTGTCATGTAGATGGAAACATAATATCATTTTACACAAAGTTACAAGATGCATTTCTAGTCATACTCGTCATTAGTCTAAAAAAAAATGCCAGATGAGTCATCTGGACTGAGGGGGGGGGAAACTGCAACAGGGATTCAGAGGCAAGACTTTGGAACCAGGAAAAAAAAAACATTATCTGAAATGTATATTTTGTTATGTTTATGGACTGTTGGTTGAAACTGTTTTACGACACTACATTTAAAGTGATTTATCAGTTAAAGAATATTCCACAGACATGTCTTAAACTGACATATTTAAATTTAATACAAGAGAAGGTAAAAACAGAATTGATTGATAAATGCATCTCAGTTTTAACAGTTGCAAAATGTTTTGTATGTGGATTTTACTTTTAACTGTGGCAGTTATTATTGTGCAGAGTAGATTTGCAGATTTTGGGTGTGTTAACAAGATGGGTGCATGCCTAAACCAGTTAAGTGTTGGGCACAGGAGGAGCAAGAAATGAAAGCAAGAGTCATTGTGTGTTGTGTTTAGGCTGGTGGAATTTTGGGCAATCTCGGTCTGTCTTCTTGGCCTAGTCGGTCAAGAAGACGGGTCCTGGTGGAGCATGGGGGTTGGGGAGGGGTTAGATTCAGGGTGAAGGGAGGATAGCTCCAGCTCCAGGCAACATACCAAGTGTGGGGTATAATCTGACAGCACTCAGCCAAGACACATGCAGGGCTAAGACCAGGCACCCTACCAAGACTGGGGCCTGTGGGGACATCCTGGTGAGAGCTAAGCCTCCAATGGGCCTGGAGTGGTGCCAGGAGCAACACACACACACGCACATTAACACAAATGCATAGTAAATCCACACGCGTGGTAAAGCCTGTGCAGCGTCTCATACACACCCACACACAAATGCAGACACACTGTGCATACAAACAACACCACACATGGGGAGAATGAATGAAGCAATAAGACAAAGAAAGCATGAGGGCTGAGGAAATACAAGGTTTGCTGTTTGAATGGAAGGTTTGGAGAGCCAGATTTGCTGTTTGTGTGCGAGTGTGCATTAGCACGTCAACATCTCATTCTGTCAGACTTCCCAAGTACAACAGCCACTGCTGTGTATGAAATTAGCCTAATCGAGTTAAATCAACATTTGTGTAGGTCTCTGCTGCACTTTACTGTGGACTAATTAAGCTGTCATTGAGGGGTCCAGCTGGAAATTGCCGTGAACATTTGACTGACCTCGCATTGCTAATGGACACTTCTTTGTCTTTCTGTTTCTCTTTCTGTTCCTCCTTCTCCTTCGTGCTGTTCCTCTGCAGATTATGTTTATTTTGAGAACTCATCCAGTAACCCATTGCTGATCAGGAGGATAGAGGAGCTGAACAAGGTGAGTGAGTGAGTGGGTGTCTGTGGTTGAATTTGTACCCTTGAACGCAGTACATATCCTACCACTGTAAATCAGATATTAATGCCTCTAACTTAACCATAAAAATGCACTTTAATAAAGGACATTATGGTTACTGTTAACTACCTTTAATGTTTTTATTAAGCAAATATAAAAAAGGAGCTTGTAGTATAGAATAACTTCTACAGAAAGCTGGAATTTAATATGTAAAACTCTCTCTCTTTGTATTTAGTTTTTTTGATGATAATTTACATCTTTTACTTCGTGGCTTGTTCAGTATAAACTGTGTTCCTATGAGGTTGGTGGTGAAATATTAAACTGCATAATCTTATTTTACTTTTTCACTATGTGTATGCAATGTATCACGTCGCAATTTATTATGCTGAATGTAATGGCTGAACAAATGACGCTTGGATCACAATGCAAATTTCGGTTTGGGAATGTTGAAAAAAGGCCTAAAATGTTACGTTGATTTGCTCAACAGAAGCAAAAATCTTTTTCTATTTTGATTAATCCCCCCCAAATTTCAAAACATTCCCATGTTCTTCAGCTACTGAAATGAGTTAATGCATTTTTTTGTTCAGTTAATGGGATATCTTCAGACTTACAGTCTGACAACACACACTTTTTGAAGATGTGATCTTGGTCTTGACAAAGTTGTAAAGAATAGCTTTTTCTATTTTCTGACTTTCTACAGACCAAATGATTTATTTATAATAAAAATAACCAGCAGCTTAACTGTGAGTGAAACTAAATGTTAGTTGATATTTTTAATATACACTACCAGTCAGAAGTTTGGACACACCTTCTCATGTAAAGGTTTTTCTTTATTTTCATGACTATTTACATTGTAGATTCTCACTGAAGCCATCAAAACTATGAATGAACACATATGGAATTATGTAGTGAAGAAAAAAAGTGTGAAATAACTCAAAACATGTTTTATATTTCAGATTCTTCAAAATAGCCACCCTTTGCTTTGATTACTGCTTTGCACACTCTTGGCATTCTCTCAATGAGCTTCATGAGGTAGTCACCTGAAATGGTTTTCCGACAGTCTTGAAGGAGTTCCCAGAGATGCTGAGCACTTGTTGGCCCTTTTGCCTTCACTCTGTGGTCC
>VUQH01025751.1:6866-20194 GCA_015106775.1 Etroplus canarensis
GACACATGCACACGCACGCACACACACACACACACACACACACACACACACACACACACACAGAGAAAGAGAGAGAACATTACCATCGACAATTTAAACTTGTAAAATAATTTAGAAATATAGGTACATTGCACTCCAAATAATATATCTTTTTTGTCTGTCCTGGCCACTGTCTACCCTCAGATAAAGGACCACTTCATTCATCTAATATGACTCACACAAATTTATACACACATATACACATCTCCAGTCAGATTACATATGTTTGCAGAAGCATTTTTGTGGAATGCCATTAACCTTGCTTTGTTTGTGCATAATATAACATTAAAAAAAAAAATTAAGTTTCCTTCTCAATTCAAATGTGTGCTTCGACTGGACTGGCCATTATAAGAACCCTGGCATAATTCAAAGACTGATAACTCTGTTGCACTGAGTCACATTCAGGAGCAAAATCTTTTTTGCTTTTGAATAAAAAGAACAGAGTCAATAGCAGCTCTGAACACACAAAAAGCTACAGTAACATGAAATACTTGCATCAATTCACACTTAAGCCAAAACTATCATTTTAGGCAAACACTGACTCACTTCTTCATTAATGTTGCACTTCATAATATCACACATTTAAGAATGTTTGGTTTACACTTTACAGGTACATTATCTGATCAGCAGTCAACACAGCATGCTAAACACATCAGTTATATCTGAATTAATATTTTTGATTGGCTGTTGTGCTGTGCATTGAATTAGACAAAGAACAGTTTGGTCATCATGTATACAAAAATGTTGCATTTTCCAAGCCCAACTCCCAATTTAAAAACTTTTTTGCGCTATAAGATATTTTTTTAAATCTTGTAGAAAATCTGTTTGACTTAAGCCAGACTGAAATCTAATATTTTTTCAGTTAAACACTGCACACAGAAATGCCAGTCCTACACCTCCCACACATGGAAATCACTATCCATTTGGAAGACAACTGCTCTCAACATAATGAAATTAAGCTTCTAATGTGGCAGATGAATGTATGCATTCCTACTCAACCAAAATGTTCCAAATGTTCCAATAAAATTGGCAGAAAATGACAGTAGCAGGCACAAGGAAAAAAAGGAACTCGAGAATATGAAGAGTTTTGTGTTGGATTTTGAAGAGGCAGCCACTGGCATTTTTCCCATCCAAATGGTGAGTCAAAGCTGGGATGAGCTACAATACGGTAACAGTGCAAATAGAAAGATAATAGAATGCTAAACTTTATCCAGATGATACGCAATTTCACAAATGAATTATACATGTGAACACGTTTAGCAGCTACTGGTTGACTATTCATTTAAAAGTGAACTCTTGCTATGTGGTTGCATTGTGTGCAGGTGGCTTATGCTGTTTACTTTATGACTGCAACATCTTAAAGAGGACAGCCAATGCTCTAATTTTTACATAAGCAACTCCTTGGCTACTTCAAGCCATGAAACATACATGAATAAAACCATCCAACCATACATCCATCTAAGCAGAGATGCCCAGACCTCCCTCTCTATGGCTACCCAGTCCAGCTCTTCCAGCTGAGAAATGTAGTCTCCTCATAGTAGGAGATGCTTGTACGACCTCACCTAGGAGGCATCTAGGAGGCATAGTAGTGAGATGCCCAAACCACCTCCTTTTGATATAGAGGAATAGTGGCCCTATTCTGAACTCCTCCCAAATGATCAAGCTCCTCTTTCTGTCTCTAAAGGACAGCCCAGACACCCTGTGAAGGTTCAAATATCCATGATCTTATTCAGTCACTTCCCACAGCTGGTTGCAATAGGTGACGTAGATCAACAGCTTTGATTTTACACTCTTCACTATAACAGACCAGCAGAACGTCCACATTACTGCTGATTCTGCGGCAGTCTGTCTGTCAATCTCCTATTCCACTTTTCCTCACTTGTGAACAAGACCCAAGATACTTAAACTCTCCACTTGGTGCATCAACTATTCTCTGACCCTGAATGGGCTCGCCAACCTTTTCTGGCTAAGAACCATGGCCTGGTTGTCTAATTTTTTGCTCTCGCTTCTTTAAACTCACCTGGAATTTACTCCAGTGCAAGCCGGAGGTCACTGTCTGATGAAGCCAGTAGAACCAACAACATCTGTAAAATGCAATGAAGTGATCCTGAGGACACTAATTGGAAACCAGCTATTTGACTGCAGTATATCTAAAAATTCTGTCCATAAACATTATGAACAGAATCAGTGGCAAAGTGCCACCCTGGGGGAGTCCAACACCCATTGGGAATGGGTCTGACTTACTGATGGCAATGTGAACCATGCTTTTACTATGGTTGTGCAGGGACTGGATAGACCTTAACAACAGGCCATGCTCTTGAAATGTATTGTACTTCCTGGATTGGTGGGTCACTTAATGGATGGATTAAATAAAACACTAAATAAAAACTCTTGACACCAGAAAATGAAAAGAATAGTTGTTTTTATTTGGCACAACACAAAAGTGCTTTATGATAACACTGCCCACGACTAGTTTGGCATGAAAATAATCTCATGATTCAACTGTCAGTCTCATTCAATACACTTAAAAAAATACCAAACCATAAAATTGTATAAAAATGCCACGTGATTTTTCATTTGTCATTGCTCTGTGAGGCACTTTGAAATCTTAACAAATACAAAAAAAAAAATAAAAATTGTGCAAACATTAGTGAAATGATTTTGGATGAATGTTTTCAGTCTGCTTTGCTTTTATTGTTTATTTTATAGAAGCTATTGCTGTATATTGTTTAAATGTATCAAAAAACAGAAGTCTAACAATTAAGTTTGCATATGATCTATATTAACAAGAGATTTGTCTGGATGTATTTTTTTTTCTTATGTGTATGGAGCCCTAGGAGTTTTACATGTATACCAGAGAACATCTAAGTACAGAACTGTACAACCACAGAACAGCCTTAAATAAATATTTTTGTTTTCTAAGTACAAAAACAAAGGTTCACCACTTTTCTTGAAATCAATAACTTATTCCTACAAATTGCATTTTTTTATTGTTGTTATTGCAGACAAACCCCCCAGCTCTAAATTTCACATTGTTTGGTCAGATATACAAGTCACTGTCAGAACAGCTGAAAGCACAACAAATACATTTTTCATTTTTTTTGCTTATAAAAACATGAGTGAAAATAAAGAATCTTTGGTAGATAAGCAAAAATAGAATGGAAAAGTCTATATATAAAAATGCACTGAAATACATAGTAAAATAAGTAAACAGCTACAGCAAAGGGCTGACAAGGCACAGAAATCCAGCTTTGACTCAATAAGAAACTGCATATTTACCTATATACTGAATATCACAAACATGTCATAAATTACTTGAGACCATCAGAATGCACCAGTCTTTGGCTAGCACTCTGAAACCTTGATGCAATGCAAAGAGAACCACTGAGGTATTTAATCTTCATTATGTAATTCATTATATCAAGCATCATGCAGAATGATGAGAGAGACGTAAAAGTGCATATGAATTACAGTAAAAAAAAAAAAGTAAGTACATCCCATGAAAAGTGTTGCCTTTTTTACATATTCGGATCGGCAAACATTTAATATGTTTGCTGTTTTGGCAAAACAATTGGTGTCAGAGAGATACAGTTGGGTCCATACATTTTGGAAAGAATTATGCAATTTTTATAATTTTGCCTCTGTACGCCACCACCATGGATTTTAATTCATACAGTCAATATGTGATTGAAGTGCAGGATTTCAGCTTTAATTCAAGGGAGTCTGACATTAGCCATTTAGGAATTACAGACATGGTCCCCCAGTTTCATTGGCTCGAAAGTAATGGGACAATTGACTAACAAGCAGGTTCATAGCCAGGTGAGGCCTGTTCCCTTGTTATCTCATGACAAACTAAGCAGATAAAATATATGGATTCCAACTGTTAAACTTGCATTTGATAGCTGTTTATTGATACACTCAATATGAGGTCGAAAGCGACGTTGATGCAAGAGAAGGAGGGCAACATTAGGCTGAAAAACAAAATAAACCTATCTGAGAGATAGAAAAATATTTGGGAGTGGCCAAAACCACAATCTGGAACATTCTTAAAAAGAAAGAATGCACTGGCCAGCTCAACAACGCCAAAAAGCCTGGAAGACATGGAAGACAACTAATGTGGATAATCACAGAGTTCTTGACTTAGTTAAGAAAACCGCTTCACAACATCTAGTCAAATCAAGAATAGGCTCAATGTCGTATATCACATCATTATCAGTGTACACAGGCCTTCATGAATTTAAATACAGAAGATTTATAACAAACCACTGATGACACTCAAGAACAGGAAGATCAGATTAGAAACATCTAAAAAGTTTGCAAAAATAACAAAAAATCTTCAGACAGATGAAACCAAGATGATCTTGGTCAGCAGGAGGTGATTTCCCACCGGCTGATCTCCTATCTTAAATTTACCCTGCTCCAGAGCAGGTTAGGTCTGCAGCATAAGTTACCTATAAAAAGTTAACCCCGGTTTAATACTGAAAACCTTTAACCCTTAAGTTATCTAAATAAGTGCTTGTCCAGCTTCATAATACAGGGCTCAGGTGGCTCACAATCATTGATTTAACTATTTATTCTGCATATCAAAGTGTGGTTGAAAATAATGTCACTCTGTCTGAAAGCTGAACGTAAACCAGAATGGACCTTTCAACAGGATAACAATCCTATATATACTAGTACATTTGGCACAGAAATGGCTCGAAAAGAAGAAATGAAGGGTTATGAAAGGCCTTGATATGAATGCTACTAAAATGTTGTGGTGCGATTTAAAATAGGAAGAGTGTGCAACTGAATTTTGCATGGAATAGTGGCCAGAAATTTCAGCAAATAAATGTCAAAGACTGGTGACCAATCATGCAAAATACCTAGCAACACGAGCTTTTCAAGCAAAGGTTGTACTTACTTTTTCCATAGAATATTGATATTTGATATTTTAGTTCAAAACCAAATTTTCCTTGTGGTTTTGTTAGTATACCACCTGTATGTGTAGCAACTATTTTAAAGAGGATTAAGTATTCACTGGTCCAAATACATAAAAAGAAAAAAACATGCAAAATTTTTCACTACTGTAAACTCATGTCAGTTCCTGGTCTATAACAAACACTGGACTTGTTTCATTCCAAAATACTGCTCCCTTCCATCAAGTGCCCTTATTCACATTCCTATTATCAGGTAGTACTTTTCCCACATTAGGACCTTGAGCATTTTCTCCTCACATTTACCTTTTTCTCTTGCAAGTTATTCTAAACAGTGCAAGGTAGCATAGAGATGTAGCCACATTATCCATGATAAAGTTTGTAAAGAATGGATAAAAGAAAGGGCATTTGGAAGGCAGAAATCACAAAATCTTTGGATTGGAACTTGTCCACCTTGCCTACTTGGTTGTTAAAATTCAACATAGTAGAAAGACAAACATTAACAATAATAGTGTTTCAGCCACTTTTATGACATACACCATGATTATTTTTTTCGGAAGAAGGAAAAAAAATTCACTGTTTCTGCAAAAATAAAACAGTCACAGCAGCAACGATATGTCGGCTCTCTCTTGTGGTCATATGTTCAGCTGGTCACCTGATCAGATAGCGATTATATCTACCAATCAGCGATCAGTTTGAGATTCTTCACTTTGTAAACGAAAAAAAATGCAGTCATGCCATATGGGTACATGCCATATTTATTGCCATTTTATACCATTAGTGAGTGATGATATGATATGTTTTCATGTTGAACATAAATGAAGCTGTAAGTGAGTAAAATATTATTCCTTGGTTTACATTCCAGGCCAACCCTTTCCACGCAAGCACTTTCTTGTTGTTGGCATAAGAAGCAAAGTACTCAGGTTATCCGATTCTCTTGCCAGTTCCAGATGTGGTATTTATTGCCTTAAAGCTTAACAGGTAAAGAGTACAAAAAGGTTTGTATCTTTCCCATATGACTTGAGAGCAGCAAAAGAAAGAAAGCAGCTTTCCATTTTAAAGCCCTTTCTACAACCCTTCATGCTTTTTACGTTGATACTGTAGCTCTTCCCAAAACAGATTAAAACACTGAAAAGGTATTAACTTGAACACGTGGCAATAAAACATTAAACAAATGCAAAATAAATTTTGGTGCATTTATATGTTTTTCAATGGTAAAACAGTCCATCATATCTATATTTATGAGATCCACACAGGCTATTCACTTGCGTTTGGGCTACACTTAACACTAATTATATAACTCTGGTAATGGCCTCTATCAACACCTTTTATTACTACTAACCTAGATTGTTGTCATGGCTCTTCAGTCCCTCAACCATGGAGACAAACTGGCAGTCTTTAGGCTTCCATTTGGTGGGGACAACACAAAGATCCTTCTTTAGTAGGGGTAAAGAAAACATTTATTGGAAAAACGATGCTCTGGAGGTAAAATATTCTGACTGAACGGCTAAAAATCCACAGTTTCATTGGCTTAGCTGCTAATGTTAGATGAAGCCCAGTGAAAATGACAAGGATAAGAGGTAGCTAATGTTACAAAGCCTAGCGCTCTTGCTGCCAAATGCAATATATGTAATCTTGCCATTCTGAGTTATCCAAATTAGCTAGTTAGCCTAAACTCATTGATCTTCAGCTAAACTTATTTGAGTCAACAGGCTGCTGTGAGGATGTACCAAGATCATGAATGCTACAGTCACACCTGTGGCCATTCATATGTTTTTGCCATTCAAGTTTGAAAAAACAAACCTCTGGTTCTTTGACCATTTTAGTTGAACTCATTTTGCCTCCAGAGCTGCTCTGCATCTAAGAAACATTTGTATACCAACAAGATAGTGTGTGAAAGCAACCCATTGGTTTTCAGTGGTAAATGATGACTATAGTCTGTAAGTCATACGTCCAGCACCATATCATAATGCGTTTCCTTCTTCCTTTTTCCACATTTATTTATGAGCACTGTATACAAAGTCAATAGTACGACCCAGTAACTTGCATAGACGACTGCCCCTACTATCAGAACAATCGTTTCTGATTCAGGGAAGGGTTTTCTAGTCTGCTGTATTATTGTGTATATAATCCCAATGAAAAGGATGGTGAACCACACTGATATTGGAATCAGACCGATGAAGTTCACCACTATTGTTTTCCTTCCAGAGGTCCCCCATCCAGACTTGTTGATTGTTGCTATTGCAAACATTTTGGCTGGCAACAGACTTGACATATACAGTACAGAATAGAATGACATGAACACCATGACAATGTTACCTCTGAGGCAGCTAGCAAATGATGACTTAATCAGTGCTACTGCTTGCACGATGAGTAGAAACAAGAGAATATTCCAGAGCCTTCCTTGGTAGAAGAGTTGGATTGCAGTGGCGATGAGGAAAAATGGAAAGAAGCCAGTGATCACAGCCTCATAAGTCATCCATAGATGGTGTTTGTGGAACCACATGGAGTTGTAGAGCCATTCTCTGAAATATGACTTACTCCAACGAGTCTGCTGATTGAGCCACCGCAGATATGTAATTGGTGTCTCTGTAAGGCACTTTGACCGTGCAGTGTATTTGGTTGCATACCCAAGGCTGAGAACTCTGTTTGTAAGATGACGGTCATCCCCAAAACTGCAGTGGGATCCCATGAAGGTCTGATTGTACCAATCCTCAAGGAATTCATGCAGGAGAGAGTTCCGGTACATTCCTAAAGGCCCACTAATGCACTGAACGCAGCCGAAGTAGGACTGGCAAGCCCGCTCAATGTTGAAGGCCATCCAGTACCGAACACTGCTCAGGAAGGAGATCCATGACTCATATTTATTCAGGATCTATTAGGAGATTGATAAGCAAGGACAAAAAGTGTAGTATTATTAAAACAGCGTATAAAATGTGCGTGTTTAAGGTAAAATACTCAAGCAAAAACAGGTTAACCATCTCATTTTCCTAACTACCTGTACATCTCCTCCAACTCCTCCCACCATAGGGTCTTCCTCCAAAACCTTCACCATTTCGACTGATGATGCTGGGTCCAGCATGGTGTCAGAATCACACACCTACATTAAAACCATATAATAAGCAGTGAGTTAAGTGTGATTTAGGACCACAGGTCATCTGTAATTACTATGTGTTCATCCAGAGAAGAAAAATAAAAAAAACAAGAGTGTATCATGTTCAGTTTAATTATCCCAGACAAAACAGCTCTCAAATTGACATCAATAAGAGATTTTTGATATTTTTTTTCAAACCTCTGAAGTCACCTCAAAAGAAAAAAACTTCCTGTCTGAAATTATCAGCTGTTGGGTTACAGTAAGACACCCCCATCCATCAATATACTGGATTAAATAACTACCCGATGAAAACCATGTTATAAGCATTAACCTCAACTTGGGCAGAAAAAAAAACAGAACAAAATTTTGAGATGCAAAGGCATCAAATAAAACAAAAAAAATGGCCTGAATTAAAAGCAACAACATGGCCAATGTATAATCCCTGGCAACAAAAATCACAGGAACTGCTTTTAACTTTGATCACCATTCATAATAGCATGTTCGTTTTTCACTCTCCCCATTTTCTTCTATAAATGGCAATTTTACTGGCCAACAAAATCAGGTGATGAAAACAAATCTAGAGCCCGATCCCTTTTAAGAAAACACATCTGTTACAGGCCGAGCCTGATGATAGTGAAAAGGCATGCAACACTGTCCCTCCTATTTCTAAATGTTGAGGAGTACTGGCATGACTGCTGGCAGCGCTGCAGTAATCTCTTGCTCTGTTGAACTTTCTGTTAAATAAGTGGTTACTGGCAGGCTGAAGCAGCTGCAGGTATCAGACAATATTATAGCACCGAGCTCATATACTCTAAGTCCCCTTTTTTGGTATGCAGACTCATTTGAATCATTTATTGGTATTGCATTAATGAGGCAACAGTTAAGCCTCACTCTTAGCTCGCAATGTTTTTGGAAAAACATCAACTGAACATTGCAGAACAACAACACGATAAAATTTTTGACTTCAGCCAAAGAACTGCTATCTATGCATGAGTCTGTAGCCAGGTGAGTTTTTGAATTTGAACATAACAAAAACAGAACTGATTGTGAAACCCACGAAAAGTGTATGATGCCATCGATGCCATAGACTGAGAACACACAAAGAAACCCTTATGGGGTTCCCATACACATTTGCCTGCATAGTTTAACACACACAATAGTTCAGTCATGGAAAGCAAAACACTGTCATGGGAAAGCACAATTCATCGCACTGTTTTGCAATACCAGGTAGGTGTGAAGCCAACACACATTACACCATGCGATCTCACTGCACTTTTAATAACTTTTATTGTTTAGCTAAACACAGATTAAAGAGAATTTTTTTATTAACAGGGGTTATTGTGGCTGCATATCACACTTATACAAAACTGCAACATACTAAACATTAAGTAACAGTAATATGAGCGATCAGTAAGTTACATCGTGATATCCATGTAAAGTTTTGGGAGTTGGCTAACATTTGCTACTATCATGTACTGTACTTGCATTTATATAACATTTTGTAGACTTACTGACCACTCACTACACGTCACATTTTAACCATACAGCACTATACTCTCTACACCTCATCTTTATGGACAATTTAGAATCACCAATTGACCCAATTATTGTCTTTGCTCTGTGGCGGAAGGCCAGGGTATATGGAGGAAACTCATGTCAACACAGGGAGAACATGCAAACTCCACACTCAGAGGCCGTAGTCAAGGTTTGAAACAGGAACCTTTTTTTTGCTGCGAGTAACCACTCCACCACCGCGCCACGTGTGACAATACCAGTCAAAATCACTCTGGAGCAGCAAAACCTCTGAGTGCACTGAATTAAACAAAAGTCCATTTATTGCTAATCACTTTTATGTTCCTGAAAAGTGTTTCTGGTTGTGCAGTGGTTTGCACATTTGCTTTGTAAGTGAAGGATCCCTAATTCAAGTCCAGGTGAGAACACAAGCCCCTCCCATCATGGGAGGGTTGTGTCAAGAAGAGCATCCAGTATAAAACCTGTGCCAAATTACCAATACCAGATTCACTGGTTGTGGCGACCCCTTGGGAAAATACAAGGGAGCAGTTAAACGTACTTAGTTTTTATGCTCCTGAATATGACCATACTATATATCTCCTCACAGTCCATATTATTTTTAACAATCACTGCCTGCAGGGTACTACTTTTCTCAAGCAGTTAATGTTTTAGGCACTGTTTACACTTTAAGCCACACCAGCACAATGAAGACAATATTAGCCAGCCAAACACACCAGGGGATTCAGTCTTCCCAAAGCTGCAGCATTTAGGCCTTATTCAAGCTAAACATTTGGTTATTTGAGATTTTTCTGGACAGCACACAAAGACGTACTAAAGATAACCTCTCTTTGGCACAGATTTGTAGATGATGAAACACTCAGCCCTGCGAAACAGATCTGTTATTACAATTAACCATCAACTACTACTGCCCTTCTTCAAGCCACGCTTCACAACACGATGCGCACAGCTACCTTCCGCTGAAAGGAAAACAAAAGACTCTTTGTGGACTCCGTATTTGTCTTGGCATAGCCTCCCCTCTTTTCTCTCTAGCCATCTCTTTTTATTCGCTTTCACTCTATCATCAGCTTATGTTTGCCCTCAGTAGGCTATAGCTTACACTTTCTCCCTTCCTCACTGTCTTCCTTCAGATGTCAGTTCTGTGTGTGCAAATCAGCAAAAATACATGCAGAAATTCCTGAATATAACACCTATTGAACAATATAATGTTTAATCAGCACATCTTCTGTTTTCTATCTTTTATTTTCATTTAAAGGTCTATTAATTTTCCCCATTTAACTACATAAAGTGTTTTCTAATTTCTCAGCCTTACCTGCACGTAATCCACACTTCTCCCCAGTGCTTTGAAGGCTGTATACATGACCTCTCTCTTCCCTCCCCACTTCTGCATGATGCACACACACTTGTTGTTCAGCACATGCCTGGAGACTTGCTGAAGGCTCTCAGTGTAGCTCTCGTCCGTTTCCTCTGGCCCTCTACTGTGAAAATTACTCCGCCACACAAATGTCGCCGATTTATCTGATCCCATGACCTCCTTAAAAATCTCCATCATGTACAAGTCATCATCTGAGTTCCCGTCGATCACCATGATGACTTTGATCCCCGGATATGTCAGCCTCTTCACTGACACCAGGCATTTTCTCAGGTAGTTTGGATCCTCTTGATATGCTGCAATGCACAACGCCAAGGACTTGTTCAGTTTGATTGGTGTTTCTAAGGACCGCCGCATGTTTCGGTGTTCTAAGAGTGCAAAGAGGCTCTGGATAATGAGGTGGACAACCAGAATGGCACCATACAGACCAAAGGATAGGTGATTGCGGGCTGTGGTGAAAAACTGGTAGCCCATGATATAGGCTGTGGAGATGCCCACCAGGAGAGACACGCCAAACATGGTGGTCCCGAATATCCTCAGGTAAGTAAGGATTCTTTGACACTTCATCTACGGAAAAAGGAAAAGAGTTTATTTAGTGACAGTCGTGTAAGGTGAATGAAAAAAAAGTGAAAAATTCCCCACTGTTTAGGCTCCATTTTTAGAACAACAAAACATATGAAGTGACCCCCTGAAACTATACTACAATAAAAATAAAAGAATGTGTAGGGAAAGAGTCACATGTAACGTTACATAAATCCAGAGCATCAAATCTAAAAAAATCACTTTCAATGGTGGACAAAAGCTTTTATGGTTTGTCAGAACAAATACAGGTATAGTGTGCAGTAAAGCTTCTCCTTTACATCCCTCTTTATCCCTCTCCCTACCTCTAACCCTCCCCAAAATCCCCCTCTAAATGTCAGACAGTTGTGAGTAGCCGATTGTTCCAACTCTCTTTTAGTGTGGGTGGCCACACATTACAAGATTTCTTGACCTAATTAAGCAACAAGTTACTTGCCTCTGCCAGCCATCAAGCTGTAAGCACTCTCTAAAGGTTTTGGGGGGTAACTATAATAAAAATTATTCTTTTTTTCTGCAGTGTGGATACACATTTCAAAAGTCAAAGACCAACTCTGATCTCTGAATTAGAATGTGAATGATTATTCAGTATTTTTTTTTGAGAACCTATAAGGAACATCTCCATGCTTTTGTGTCTGCATCTTCTTGCACAAACTCTTGAAGTTTGTTTCCAGCCCTCATTATATTGCTACCGCCATCTGTTTGGCAGACCAACGGAGACCCACTCAGCGTGGCTCAGTTTGACTCAAAACAGAGCGGACCACCCTGTGATGTCATCTGTTTATATCTTCGTGGGAAGAAGACAAGAGATTTCTAATGCTGCACGTGTGCTTCTTTCCTTCTTCATCTCTATAGAGAGTACTTCAGGAACATTCTCTCTATTTAATAGATTCAAAGATGAAAATGTGCAGTAAAGAGACAGTGGGTATGAAAATTGGGGGCTATAATTGCAACAAAGAACATTTTAACTCTGAAAGGTACAGAGGGACTTTAAAAGACAGAGTGACCTTTGGCATGAAGGTCAAAGTATGCTGCTTTGGTCTCTGAGTCAGTAGGGCTCCCTCTTGTGGGATATATTCTCAACATTTTTGAGCTACATTTAGGTGCATTCAGTGCATTTCTAATGCCATGTATGCAATATCATGTGAGTTACACGCGCACGTTTAATCAAAACAAGGAAAAATATAATTCAAAACAAGTAAAATCATCAAAAGATGCGTACACAAAGTCAAGGGGTGTTTGTGAATTGGCAAGAGTTCCTTGCACCACGCCTAAACACACGACAGATGGAGAGAGGGTAATAGTAAAACAGAGGAAGAAAACAATCGACAAAGAGAAGAATGAAGATAGTATGGGAAAGATGCAAGGGAAGCTATGACAGAGGAAGCAAAGACAAGAAAATTGGTTAAAGTAGTGAACAGTGTTGATAATGTGATATATCTTGAAAGACAAAAGCAAAATGAAAGCAAAAAGACACAGAGGGAGCAGTGGAAGCAGGGAGAGGGGCTACACTCAGAGAGAGAAGAATACACATAAACACACCCTTTGGCTGAGACATAATACTTTGTTCATTTGATAGCCTAATGAGAAGGCCACAACCAGTGTAGCAGACCTCCTCTGGCACGTGGCAAAGCTTTTAACGTCAGCCCATCTTTTACAAGCCCCCTGACAGAAACAGACATACACACAAATGCGCTTATAAAAGTCTATTGTACCAATGCAGAGAGAGAGGGAAAGAGACTGTATGTGTGTGTGTGTGTGTGTGTGTGTGTGTGTGTGTGTGTGTGTGTGTGTGTGGTGT
>VUQH01025751.1:28794-53704 GCA_015106775.1 Etroplus canarensis
AATTTGTGGGGTGTGAATGCTGAAAGAGCTTCAGTTGGAACAACATTTATGTAAGAATTCTCACTGTGACTGATATCTTTTTTTATTATGTGCAGTATACATGACCACAGTAACACAATTTCACCCCCAGAAGCTTTGTCGAGTGTCGCGCCATATTATCTGTTCCTGTACTGAGGTTCGTGGTACCGGAAACCAGTCTTCCCCAGTTCCACATCAGTGTGAGGCACTTTTAAAGCTGGCCTTTCCTATGACTGGATGTCATGGTTGTTAACAGTTGATAAAGCAAAAAAAATGTTAACTAGGTAGCCCTGTGATTCAATATTTTAGCTCCATGAAGGTAGAGTTTTATTTAAGCTCACAATTCTTTCATATTTTGTGACATTGTCTAGTTATTTCATATTTTGAGCCAACACTAAAATGCTTTCCAAAGATTCCTTTTTGTAAACCTCACATTCTGCGAGCAACACAAGCCAAAGTGATGAATATAAATGAGGCCTGTGGTGGGACACCCCCCTCCCCCTCCAGCAGCCCTGCATTGTTTATATATGGTGGAGTAAAAACACACAGTTTCCGAGCTCGTGTGGGTCTCTCCCCGAATTTACCAGTCAGTGAGCGACATTATTGTCACAGGGGCCATATATGGTTTAAGGCTAAATGAGTCCTCCGCTCTTTCCTTTTTTTTAAAAAAAAAACACCAAAAACTTTTGTGCAATCTCATTTACTCAAGTATTTATTTAAACAAGGAAATATATAATGACTTACAGACTCCTGGAAGTGGCTGTAGAATTATCACAGCATAGAACATAAAACATGGTCTCATTGCTACTATGAAGCAGTCGGGTTTGATTTTTTTGTCACGAAAGTGCACACATATCACAGTTTTTCTGATATATTCCTCAGGCATTCAGAAGAATAAATCAAACTTCCGACATTTTTGGAATCAGCTTCCTGAATATGATTTTGGAACCAGTTTTTTTCCCCTCATCCATGTTGCTGAACATTACACTCCTCCCACAACACCTGCTTACAGCAAATGGTAACAGTTGAACATGCTGCCTGTGCCAGTATGTAACAATTTTCATCACCGCTGCCTGTCATTTGTATTTCCATAAATATCAATAGAATAATTTCATGGATATATACATGTTCTGTGAGCTCTATATCTACCACTGTTTTGTGTCTACTGTACCCGCATTTGAGGCAGGAAACAGCAGTATTACATGGGGGAATACAGTACACTGAGCAATCATCCTGGGGCCTGTAGTGTGCTGTAAGCCTATTTTTCACAAAACATATCAAACTGTCAATCTTTTGTTTGTTGTACTTTTAGCTTTTCCAGTATGGCAGCCTGAGATTAAACACAAGTCCCCCACTTGGACACATCCAGCCCCAGCCAGCCAAAGTGCAGCTCAGACTTCACAGGAGCTAACTCCTAAGCAAAAAACTTTTATATGGGTGATTAAAATTCCTGTATCGGCCAACGAAAACTTCAGGCAAGCTCAAATAAGCGATGCTCTTCCCATTCGAACTGCTGTCACTGGTACTTTGAACAAAACACTGAGCGGCAACATGTGCGGGGACGCTGGAAAATGCTTTTCCATGGATGGGTAATATTGTTTTTATTTTCCGGGTGAATAGAACAACACAGATCCACTGCTGCAGTTGTCCTGCAGGTTGCTGCAAGAACAGTTTTGCACAAAAAAACAATCATTTAATAGAAGTGCTTCTCCATAGCAAGTTCAGATCATAGAAAATCTATTCAGTAAAAATCTTCCATTGATTTCAGCTGTCTGCTAGTTTACCTTCATGTGTAGGATGAAAGGCTGCAGGTGCTTCATGGTGATGAGAACATTGCAGCCAGCTGTCATCTCTTGCTTTCTTATGTCTCGTGCGAGGATGTGTGTACTCTTTCAGCTGATCTTACAGTCACCTCTTTCAAGTCCAGTTCTTTAAGCCAAAGTAATATCTATCATCACTGCTGTGGTGATGTAGAGTTTGATCCAACTAAACATGCAACTTAATAATATATATAATCAGGCTGTTCTTATTTTAGCTTACAATTTTATCGCTGTTACTCCACTGGCTCTTACTCACTGCTCAACAATTTACAGAGCTGTGAAAAGCTAAGTGCACCCCATGATTCAGTAGCTTGTAGAGCTACCTTTGGCAGCAGCAACTTGAAATAATCATTTTCTGTATGAATTTATCAGTCTCTCACATTGTTGTAAAGGAATTTTGTCCCGCTCTTCTTTTCAACCTTGCTTCGGGCCATTGAGGCTGCGTTTCTAGACTTTAAGCGGGCCATTGCAACACCTTGATTCTTTTCTTTTTCCACCATTCAGTTGTAGATTTGCTGGTGTGCTTGGGATCATCGTCCTGTTGAATGGCCCAATTTGAGACAAGCTTTACCTGTTAGACAGATGGCCTCACATTTGACTCTAGAATACTTTGGTATACAGAGGAGTTCATGGTTTACTCAATGACTGTAAGCTGCCCAGGTCCTGTGGCTGCAAAACAAGCCCAAATCACCACCTCTCCACCACTGTTGAGGTGTTTGTGCTGATGTGCTGTTTTTGGTTTTCGCCAGACGGGGTGCTGTGCCCTATGGTCAAACATCTTTACTTTGGTCTCATCTGTCCAAAGGACATTGTTGCAAAAGTCTTGTGGTTTGTTCAGATGCAACTTTGCAAACCTAAGCTGTGCTGCCATGTTCTGTTTAGAGAGAAGAGGCTTTCTCCTGGCAACCCTCCTGAACAAGCCATACTTGTTCGGTTTTTCTAATTGTACTGTCATGAAGTTTAACATTTATCATGGTAACTCAAGCATTTAGAGTTAGGTCTGCATAAAGTCCAGTGAAAACTTTCGTTTCCATATTCCTGTATCTCTCACTGTGGCTGCAGTGATGCAGAATTTTAACCAACCAACCATCATCTAAGTAATAACAACTGCTTTATTGTGTTTAAACCACTTTTACTTTAAGCTAATAATTTCATCCCTGTTGTTCCACTGGCTTTTAATCACTGGTCCACAATGTTCGTAGCATTTCTTCCTCTTATCTGAGCCTTTTTTATATTTATAGGAATTTTATGAAATTCCTTGAAGCCATTATTTAAAATCCGTTACAGAGGTTGCCACTTTTACAGAAAAGTTTCCCGTATTTTAAATTGCCAGAATAATCTATTTGTAGTGTAAACAGAGCCATTTCTTCGTCATCGTGTTTATGCACAAGATTTGATTTGTTTGTTGCTCATGCACAGTTTGACTCGTTGCACGATAACAAATTACATCACTGAATTTATTGCAGAAGCCACATATCAGTTTGTGTGCACAGGAATCATGGCTTTATGTTGCTAAAAAGTCTAAGGGCTGGGTTTTAAAGAAGCTGGAAGTTTTGATTGAGTGTAACTCAATGCGTGGATGGTATAAATCAGAGTTTAGTGTAGTTTAACCGCAGCCAGTAGAATGTTTAGGTGTGGTTTTAGGGTGTGAAGGGCTCTTTCTAGACAGCTTAATCAGTAAGCCACTAAAAACGGTTGCTGATTGGATGTCAACATAGAGCCTTGCAGCTGGTAGGATTATGTCAGAGATGGAGAGCGCGGACGCACACACAAAATGGATTGAGCTGGGTGTGACAGTCATATAGACGCACACACGCGCACTTACAGAGTAGGCTACCATGTTAGGCTCCCGTCCCCACTCCTCCCTGACATAAAGAGTGTTACTCAAAAGGAGTTTAGGTCCAATTGGTACCATGTGTCTTTGCTCTTAAATTTGTCACAACCTTCTGTCTATGATTTCCTTACGTCTCTCTGGAGGGCTATATATTAGGCTGCGATTTTCTCAGATTTAGGAAAATTGAGAAAATCTTCCTTGCCCTCCTCCCCAAATATGCAATCAGTCATTGGGAAGAAATATTTCAGGAG
Source organism: Etroplus canarensis (assembly GCA_015106775.1). Lineage (NCBI taxonomy): Eukaryota > Metazoa > Chordata > Actinopteri > Cichliformes > Cichlidae > Etroplus > Etroplus canarensis. The sequence goes on from VUQH01025751.1 coordinate 32,718, forward strand.
GGGCAGAAGTCAAGCAGTGACTGTCTCATTAGAAAGCTATGAATTTGACTGTTGCCTTTAATATATACATTGCATAAAGACAAACCAGATTTACCAGAGAGCACTGGCGAATGTTAAGTCTAAATCTTATATTTTTCAGACTACAGCTATGATCTTGGAGAAAAGGTTGACAGTCAGATTGTTTTAACACATTTTCCAGAAAATGGGACATCTTAAAGATGCTGTAAGTGTGTGCAGGAAAGCTCATTGATGTTTTTAGAACCATTAACACAACAATTGTTTACACAGCAGAGGTTCTACATGTAAATTGGGGCTGTAAATGCGGGGCCAATATGTTGACTTCAGCATAAACAAATACATAAGTCATTTGTCTCTGCCCTCTGGATATGGCCCAGGAGAGAATCAAAATCATACAGAAGACCTTCACCATAATGGTTAGGATTAGAGAACACTTGACTACCAATTTAAAACTAGAGTAAATGGTCTTTAGCATGTGATTCATTTTCACCTATTGATTCATCCTGACCTTCCTCTTATACGGCCATTGCTAGTCTGGGAATCAGCTAATTTGCTCATTCATACTCCAGGGACAACAGGCAATATTTCTTCAGGTTCAACCAGCGGATATACAAGCCAAAACCTCCAGTTCCTGTTAAAAAAAAAAGCTAATGGAAAAACTAAGTCATCACTAAATGCAATCCCTCATTTACTCTCAACACAGGCTGTTTACCTCCCACAAAAATCTGCCCAAACATGACTGGTCAATACCAATCAGACTACAAAGAAAAAGGAAATTGCAGTCAGAAACTTTCCAGCACTCCTGCAGATTCCACATATTCACGGGCAAAACATTGCATTCTAAAGGTGAATTTATAGTTTGAGTTGTAGCTGTCGAATGGCTCCACAGCTATGGTGTACAGTACCTGACGAGTGCTCTTCGAGAAATGTTGCAACACATCAATGATTACAGAGATACAGTGGGATTGCTTAACTTGAGCTTCTTGTGTTTTCCCTTACAAGTTACCAGTAACCTTGGAGACTGCTGAGAGTGAAGTAAGTCTCCATAATCTTTTTCTGTAGCATATATCATCACAAATACTGCAAAACGTCTGCGCACCACAAGTCATGTACAACACATGCAGTTAGTGTTTCAAGTGTAATTAAAGCACAGTTCAGGGCGATCAGTCTTCTTCTGTTGCTTTAGAACAAGTTTCAGAGCAAAAAGGAAAAGGAAAATGATTGAGTTTGTTGTGATTGTGTTGTTTTCATAATTACTCTTCTTCTTTCAGCTGCTGCTTTTAGAGGTTGCCACAGTGGCTCTTCTGCCTGTATTTCACCCTATCCCTTGCATCCTCTGCTGTCATATTAACCCTTTGCGTGTTCTCCTTCACTACATCCCTGTACCTTCTCTGTGGCCTTCCTGTTGCCTGACAATTTTTCCGCATCCTTTGTCCAATATATCTTGACATATCTACAGAGATAAATCATGCTAGCTCCTTGCATCTGTAAGTCCATTTGAACTCATTAAAAGACAGCTCGTGTCAAGTCCTATAATCTAATAAATCTGTTGTTCAGGTAAATGTTGTAATTCTAATGCCATTCCATTATCGATGAAGTGCAGGATTTCACGTAAGCCACAAATGCTTCAACAAAGCCTGGTTTTCTGTGTAGATATTTGGTTTGTCTACATCAGCTGAGTTCTCTCTGCTGTGCTGCTTTCAGCATCCTTCAGTAACCCTGCAGGGATGGATCCCCACACCCATCCACATACGCACACTTTAAACTCCAACTGCACACAGTCAGCTGAGGTGGAGCAGTGCTGGTAATGGATAGAAGTAACCTTTGATCCCCAAGAGGAAAGCGTCTTCCTCTACCTCAGAGTTTCCACCAGTGCCATGTTGATCTACTGAGCTGTTATTGTCTGTGGATGGAACCTATGGTCTGATGCACACCCATTAGCAAGGCCACACAGACTGAGCTAAAGAGAAAGGCTTGATTTTGAGGGAAAGGAGGGAAGGAGGATGAGACTGCAGCTTGTGTTTAATTGCTTTGTGTGTGCTTGCGCGCGTGGCATGGAAATACCACACACATCTTACTGTGGTTTTTCTTTTAAACCATACCACTGAACAGAATTACGATAATTTTCAAGGTTTACAAGATAACTCTTCTGCACTTACCTGTGCTCCGTTCCATCTTTCAGTCACCATGCCGTTTCCATATCTTTCTTCCTCCTCTTCTCTGGCCTCCTCCTCAGTCTGACATTTCAACTCATGCTGCGTTAGTTGAGGTCATGCAGACCTCAGGGCCACAACCTGTGAGAATTATAGTTGACGTGTATTCAATCAGCGTCCCCCCCCTCACAGGACAATGAGCAGCATTTACCAACAGCTCCATATGTTTGCAACATGGCAAGCCAGAAAGTGCTCACAGTGTGTGCCAAGCGTACTGTACTTTGTGACCGGGAGCAGAGTTTCTGATATAATACAAATTTTATAATTAGGGCCTCACACATGGAATATGTATCATGAAAATGGGCTATAGATGCAAAATTAGACCTATGTCTTATGAGGTTAATACAGAGTGAATAGCAAAAATTTGCATAATGCAATGCTGCAATGTGCTCATGATGCAAGAATGGGTCCATGTTGTCATTTGTATAAAATACTACACCTCCGGTGCATTTGGCTCATCTGCTGCTGTAACTTATTCTGACACATGGACATGGGTGTTTTCATTAATTTGGAATATTTTCAAAATTTTCTGTACCAATAGTTCAAAATGAAACATTTTTTGTGTAATTCGCAGGACAGCTTAGATTCGTGAAAGAACAACAAAATAGCTGCCGCTTTTTAAAATGTATTCATTCAGAATCCACTAGTAGTATAGAAGCTATGACTTATTAGCATTTTGTCACTGTCCTTTAATGTCAAGTTAAGCACTGTATTATTCTAACATATTCCCTGGGCACAGAACAAGTGCTTGGTTTATATTGATGTGGTGAAGACATAATCCTCATGGTTTTCAAGACAATATACAATTAAAGATTCAGATTGATGGATTGCTTCATATATTATTCCAGATGAAATATGTAATTGTAGCCCCCTCCCCCTCCAGAGGCATCCATCTTCTTTAACAGTTTCACGATGGTGATGCCAAAAACTTGAACTCTTGCTGAACTAACTTGATACATCATTTGTTATGAATTGTTTGGATCTGTATGAAAAGCTTCTAACAATGTGCACAATATTACACACTACAAACTATGAAAGCCGTTAAAGGAACGCCCCTGGTTTTGAACATGAGGTTCAGTGTTCACTTGTTATGAATGGTAACACTGAAAAAATTTTTTTTCGATATCTTCAGTGGTTCCAGATAAACAGTCATGCAAAATAGTAAGTATTCACAAGACTCTGTGTACACATTTGCTGCTACCATAGGAATTAAGAGGGTAAGTAGCAGCCAGGTGATGACAGTCAAATGCACTTTATTAACTGATCATCAGCCAATCCTCTACAAAAGCAGACATGTTGGCAGTTTGCTGGTTTGGAGCATTCAGGTGTGTGTAAACACAATGCCACAATTATCCCAGGAGTGAATGGCCCAGCAAACTCACCCCAAGGACAGTGCAATGCTCAGAGAATTTTTCAGGCACTACAGGGCTCAGTTAGCGTGTAAAATCTTAAAGTTCATGACAGTAGAATTAGAAAGTGATAAAGGTTATTGCTTGTTGGTAAGAGATACCTTGAGAAAGCCTCAAAGAACCTGGCAGCATGGTGTAGGTGAGCAAACCACAAGACTTCTGGAACAATGTCCTTTGGAGAGACAAGACCCAAGTAGAGCTGTTTGGCCATAATGCACAGTGCCACAACAACTCAGACCAAGAAAGCAGGTTTAAAGGTTTATTCTAAGGTGGCAGATTAACAAGGTAAGTAGTTTTTAACAACAGAACTCATGGATGAGTAAGTAGGCAGGCAGGAGAGTAATTTGACAGTCCAGTAAGCAGATCCACTTGTTTCCAGGCAGGCAGGTTGAGTGAGAGTGTTCAGTAAGAGTCCATGAATTTCCAGAAAGGGAAAACTCCAGCAGGACAGTGAGCAAAGACAAAAGCATATCATGAGCAGACAAAACTAGAAGTTAACATGTAGGCTGGAGTAGGGACCTGACGTTAACATGGAGGAAAGCTTAACAATCTGGCAAGGATGGAGAGGAAAGAGCTGGTCCTTAAATACTGCAGAGGACAATGAATGGAAAACAGGTGTGCACCTGTGGACAGCTGCCACTGCTTACAGCTATGCTTCTCATGAACTCAAACCCACCACAGGCACCTGAGTGACAGAGTCAGAGCAAAAGAGAGAAAGAGATGAGGGAAAGAAAAGAGATTTACAATCTTTGAACATGAAATATGACTAAACAAAGAAATACATTAGAAGGGAATAAAGCAAATGTAACAAGTAATAATTACATTTACTCCAAAACTGAAATAATTTCATAAACATCTAAGTGTGATATTGCAGCATGATTATGTATTTACTAGCGATATTAAAACAATCCAGGGTTGTTTTATTCAGGTTTATCATGATGCAGAAAACAGATCCATCGATGACCTTTCACATACTCACTTCCACTCTGAAGGTCAGACGCCAACACACTCATATAACCGAATTACCTGTGTGAAGCAGGAAGTCTGCAGATCATTCTTTATTGCCACTGCTGTCCTTTCCCTGCTTCAAAGAGCTGCTATTATTAGAGTAATGGTTTTACTCAGGGGACCCACTGGCTTTTATCTGAGAGCTAAATGATGGCTACAAGTTACTAAAGGCTTATTTTTGCCTGTGTTTTAGCTGTGACTGAAAAAACAATTTTATTTATTTATTTATTTTTATTTTGATCTGCTACCTTTATTTAGTTTGTACTTTTTGTGTAAAAATTACTTTACTTTTATTTTCCATTCAGTATTTGATTAAATAGCTGTCTATGAATTTACGACAACTGTTATTCAGTCTTACACACTAACTTTCATGAATTTTTGCACATTTCCCCATATGGAAAAACTTGGTCTAGTCTTGTGCTTCTGTCATGGTCCGCCTTTAGTTTGGGTTTTTGTGTTTGTTTTTGAGTTCTGTTTGTCCCATTTTTGCCCTATGCCCCGCCTGTTCTCCTCTGTTAGTGGTCTCCGTCTCTGTCTGCGTCTTGTCTCACCTTGTTTTGGTAATTCGTCCAGTCCCTGTTTTGTTCCCCCCTGTCTCAGCGTGTTTAGTTACGCCCCTGTCTTCCTGTCGTTTATTCATTGGTTGTCCCAGTTAGGTTTCCCCTGCCCTGTCCACCTGTTGTATGTTCATTGGTTGGTTTTGTGTATTTAAGTGCCGTCGTCTGTGTTGTCCGTTGTCGCGTCATTTGTCGTTGTACCCCCTTGTGCCACCCGTTCGTGTCTCCAGGTTTTCACGCTTCACGTTTTGGATTTATGTTCATGGACTTTGTTATTATTATTTGGATTAAATAAAGCCTTTTGCACATCACGTCGGCTCAGCGGTCCTGCAAATGGGTCCACACCACACCCCCGGCGTGCCTTGCCGTGACAGCTTCCTCACATTAACCTGCTCACTTCAGGCCACTTCCCAAGCAATATCATTTCATGTCTTAGCTATTCCCAGTGAATCCTCAGTTTAAATGTTTTGCAATCGTTATTTTCTCAGGAAATTCTCTCTGCTTTTAACACAAGAATGCATTTTGGTTTTAGATGACAAATAGATAAACTAACATTTTTCTCCAGCTGACTCATTACAGTTAACTACTGGCATGGATTTCAGTATTGTATCGCAAGCTACAGCTGGCTTCCAGACATTGGGAAAGCAGTTGTTGTCTGGTAAATAAGCCTGACAACATTTTTCAGTAACATCAGTCAGGCTGGAAGCGGATATTACAAGGAAATAGGCTTGGTGTGTGATGCATCCTGAAATGCATGCCAAAGTGCATAGAGCAAGAATTCCCTGTAGATTATGACTACACACCTACGTAAATGGTAATTGTGAGTGTTGGATTACATAATGACCCCACGGTCTTTCATGTATTATTACTCATATACTGTCCATGTTTTTGAGGGTGTTGATTGTCTCCAGTAGACAAATACATAACTGGATGAACGTTAACAATAAAACCTTTTAAAAATTAAAACATATTTTGTCTGTTTTTAAGGCCAATTGGTGGTAAATGATAAAACACCAGACCCTTATGATGTTTTAGAAAATTTTCAGTTACAGAACTTAACAAGCAGGTACACAAACTTTTTTTAATGTTAATTTAGAGGTTATGCCTGGATGAGCTGCCATTGTACTGCAGGGCTAGCTCAAAGAAACAACCAACCATCCACACCTACGGCCCTTGTGCGGGCCCCACACAGGGCGGTACTGTGTTGGTCCTACAGAGAGCTTACATGTGACTACATGTTGTAGCTGTTTACTGTCACCAGGGGCAGTGTCACAAACAAGTGGTGTGTGAGCTACTCTTGCTCTCTATTGTTGGTCTTTCAGCTGCAATGAGTGTCAAATTGAAATTGAAAGTGGCCTTTGCAGCACCTACTGATTTTCAAGCAGTTTTTAAAAGATTATTTTCTACCTTTTATGTTTGTTTGTTTGTTTGTTTTCCCTAGACACTGGAAGTTCTGCTGTCCTGGCTTACTTTTCAATCAATAAGTGTTGTTGTTTTTTTGAAGCACTGCACACAAGCATGTCTGTGCCAGTTGCATTCCCCTCTGTGTTGCCACTGTGTAGGTAAATACCGACGCAAACAGACACAACCATGGTACCATGAACCAAGCATTATGCTGCACTGATCAGAAAGAAAAGGCTCCAAATTACAGACATTAAATGAATGAATATATATTATGCATGGTACACAATTACATTAAATTAAATATCATATTATATATTAACCATGTTTTTATAACATAACCTGTTGGATAAGTTTGAAACAACATGATTAAGTAAAGTACAAGTTTAAGTGATGCTTAGTTGACCAACAAAAAGTTCAATTAAAATAAAAATTGTTAAACTTATTAACTCAAAAAAAGGGAAAAAAAATCACAGGAACTCAACATATTTAAACTAGTTATGTTGGGCATTTGGGTTTTTATGAGTTTTTTTTTTTTTTTTTTTAAGAAATTCATATGAAACACATACTGTTCACACAAGTGACCTCAGTGGCACATTATAAACTGACCAGTGATGAGAAAGATATGGAATACTCCCTTAAAGATGACTTATATCCTGGCTTAGATTTGGTTTGCTGGATATTTCAGATTTGTGTAAACTGGGTCAAAAGTTTCATCTTTTAACTGGTCAATGAATCAAAAAATGGCAGATAAACCTGCTGCTTATCTGCTGTCTAAATTCTGTATATAAGCTTTCTTATTGTCATATGCGATATCCTTATCCTATTTAGTGTTCAATCTTTATCTCCCACATTATTTAAGCTCCACATAATACCCACTTAAGACATTAGCACAATAAGTGAGCTTTAATCCTTTACATGAGAATAATAGCCTGCTGTCTGACCACACTTTCTGGACCTTTCTCTGTGATCGCTGGTCTTATCTGAACAGGCAACACATGACAGAACTCGACCCCTGCTCACCCCGTTTCCGAGGAAGTTTGGGTCAAATCCTTCGCTCTCTGCATCAACTCCACCTCTGGTGTGAGACAGATGCTCTCCCATACACACCCACACATGTGCGCGCGCACACACACACACACACACACACACACACACACACACACACACACACCCACACACACATCCACCTTTACATATTTCACTTCATCCCTAAGTTGATTTGTTAACCATAATTATCTGCATAACACATTCACCCATAAACTAAAGCCCTGCTTTTCCTTTGAGTCTGACGTGGTCAGTGGGCAGACATGATTTCCTGCATAATCTCTAGTCTCAGGGGTCAAAGTGCAGAATGTCAGGTCTGGGGTCACTATTGACTCTCCAGGTCTATGGTCACAGAAGCAGCTGGATGCATGTAGTTATGTATCGAAGGGCTGCAAAATAAATGGTCCTGAAACCCCTATAATCCTCCAGGCAAAAACATATGTCAATGAAAGAAGAATTTCTCCAAAAAATTGGACTGAATTAATTACTAACAATTTTATTCTATCATCATTGTATCAGTAAGCTTGTAGAATTATTGTTTCCTCAATGTTTTAGAGCTATTTCTCATCTTTTTTAAAAAAAAACATTTGCAGTTTTTGGCATGCATATGCCTGGTTTTTAAAAATAATCAGTATTGTGCTTCCCAGCTGCATGTCATGAAGTCATCCACCACCATTTCTTCTGCTTCCGTTGGTCTGAATTTCTCCCAGTACAGTGATTCAGTCCTCTTGTGATCTCTTAAGAAGACAATGGAGTTGGGTAATGTAGTGTGATGACTTTTATCACTTGACTTCTTATGAAGACTCCTGGAGATGCCTGTAAAAGTCTCTTTTAAGCTGTCATTATTTGAAGTTTATTGATTTCTATATGCTTTGACAATGATATTTAAAGTAAGATTTCTTTTTTCCGGTTGTAAAATTGCCAGACATTTCAAAAACGAAAAAACAATGCAACAATGATTAAAAAAAGAACTCTGAACTGTGGAAACCAACAGTGATGGTAATGATACAATAAATAAGATTTAAGAAGAAGTTATCTGGATATGGAGCATCAAATCGGTCCAATACGATAAAGAAAAACACACCCACAGAGAACACCATCAGCTTTACATTTCGTCACGGATGTCTGGTGAACCCTATTTCCTAATTTTGCACTACAAAGAGAATCTTACATATTGTAGTGCTGTCATTCCAATCTGCCATTCTTTTGAGGGCCTGCTAAGTTAGTGATAAGAGGCTAAAGAGCAGCCGTGGTGTAAAAGCCAATGTCTAATAATGGAGTGGTATTTAAGTTACGCTTTTTCAGCTTTCATGTTAAAGCCTCTGCAATCCTCTCTTGTCACAGCCTCTAAAGAAAAACCCTGTCGATGTTCTTTTTTCATTCCTGTCACAGCAGGCCTGGTGGAGATAAAGCAGGGAGAATATAGGCCACGTTGTTGACGTGCAGGTATTTCATCCAGAGGTCAGCGTGGACAAGCTGCAGCTGTCCACCGTGAGATGGACCGCTGCCTGCAGTGATCCCTAATCCAGCGGTTACAACTGCCCCCTCCCACACCCCCTCTAACCCGCTTGACCGACCTGCTGATCCCTCTCTCTGTGACTTTCGGACCTCCTCACTCATGGTCATCTGATCTTTCACATTAATTTTCTCTGGCTCAAAAACTTGAGCTTTTCACTAATTACTTTCTTTCTTCATCTCTGCCTGTCTTATTTTGTGCTGAGTTTCCAAAAATCAACATTTTAAACCAAATATGAAATCCCAACGAGAAAATCCCAAGAGAAGCATGACACAACACAACAAAAGACTGCAGTGATAAAAGTACTTATGAGCCGACATTAGAACCATCAGCTCAGATTTGTTGGGATTCTTACAACAGTTTAAATCAGAGACAAAAAAAACCTCCCTGAAAAAACAACTTCATAGGTTGTTTGTGAGGTAATTGTAACATAAATCCCAGTCATGACACCTCTGTAATTTACATGGCTGTAAAACTCTGATTTGTCAGGTCAGAGGTAAAATAAATAGACCACAGTTCCACCAAAGAAGAGGCTCTCACATGAGCCTAAAACTCAGTATAAAGTCAGTCTCTTTTACTACTTATTGTACTGACCTTGATTTTGGATTATCTTAATTGAATTAAGTTAGGTCTAAATCAGTTTTCCCTGTCTTAATGCATCCTTTGAAGAAGATTATTAATTTCAACAAATAGGAATTTGATAATGAGACAGTAATACAGGAGGTAGACTTTGCACTGGCGCTACAGGCTCCAATTAAATCGCTATTTTATATTTGCGTGGTTAACAAAAAGAAGAAGTAAAAACAAAAATATGTGCTTTTTAGCTTAATGTTAGTTTAAGTTTTTTCCCAACAAACAGAAAATGAAAGTTTTATAATGTATTTACAACTCCAATTCCAAAAAGGTTGGGATACTGTGTAAAATATGAATAAAAACTCAATGCAATGATTTGCAGACCTTATAAATCAATAATTTATTCACATATCAAATGTTGAAAGTTAGACTTTTTACTATTTCATGAAAAATACTAGCTCATCTTAATTTAATGGCAGCAACTCATCTCAAAAAAGTTGAGACAAAGGCTGCAAAAGGCTAGAAAAGTAAGTGGTGTTAAACAGAAACAGCTGGAGGAACATGTTGTAATCAGTTAAGTTGGCTGGCAACAAGCTAGTGATTGGGTAAAAAAAAAAGAGCATCTGGGCAGAAACTATATCTACAAATTGTAGATCAATTTCACAATAACGTTTCTAGACATAAAATTCCAAAGATTTTGAATATTCCTTCATTTACAGTACATGATATCATGAAAAGATTCTGAGAATCTGGAGGCAAAGGACACAGCTGAAAACCAACACTGGATGGATGTGATCTTTGGACCCCCAGGCTGCACTGCATTGCAAACAGACATGATTCTGTCATGGAAACCATTGCATAGAGTCAGGAACACTTCCAGAAATCACTATATGTGTAAACACAGTTCACCATGCAATCCACAAATGCAGGTCAAAGCCATGTAGGAACATGATCCAGAAATGCCACCAGCTTCTCTGGAACACTGTTCTGTGGTCAGGCAAATGGAAATGTGAAATTCTTTTTGGAAATCATGGACTCTGTGTCTGTGGAGAAGGAGCATCTGGCTTGTTATCAGCTCTCAGTTCAAAAACCTGCATCTCTAATAGTATGGTGATGCATAAGTGCCTATGATACTGGCAACTTGCACATCTGGAGAGGCACCATCAGTGCTGAAAGGTATATTCAAGTTTTAGAGCAACATCTGCTCCCATCCCAACATTTTTGAGCTGTGTTGCTGCCATCAAATTCAAGATGAGCTAATATTTTTCATGACATAGCAAAATGTCTCAATTTTAATATTTGACATGTTTTCTAAATTCTTCTGTGAATAAAACAACATATAAAGCATTGATTTGCAAATCAATGCATTATATTTTTATTTATATTTTACACAGCATCCCAACCTTTTTGGAATTGGGGTTGAAGTTTAGGTGTATTGAGTTTTCTTATCAAATATTCATTATCAGAAAGTCAAGACACAATAATGATATCATATAATGGACACAAAACAGGATACAGCTTCACACATAATACACGCAAGGGAAACCTGACCCTGCTAACTAATGAATGTCTTCCTAGATGTGGACGCGTAACGTCATCAAACTGGAAATCAGCCCGTCTGGGGTGGAGATGTTGATGAGACGCTACAGATCACAGCTCTCCAGTTAGATTTAGTTTCAGCAGTTGCAGTTTATTTGTGGTTTACCGCACACTTTCTGGACAGTAAAGTCATTTCTGTCAATGACTGATAAAAGGCAGGTTGGATACTGATCCAGAACCTGCCAGAGATCTGGCCAAGACAAATGTTTAAAAGGCGCTGCTGGGATTTCAGGTGCTTCAGCTATACTGCAGAATGTTGGCCTGTTTTACCTCAAGAAGTGAAACATTTAATGCCACAATGCATTTTTCAAGTCATGTTTAACTGATGTACAGGATCAGCCCTCCAACCTACAGCCAAAACAATGCTTTGCAGTGTAATTTAAACTGACTGAAAAAATGAAGTTGCAATGTGGGCGCATAGTGCTTGGAAATCTGAGTCATAAAACAGTAACTTGTGAGCCTGGGCAAATCACACCCTTGGGCAACAACATATCAGTATTCTACAGTTCTGCTAACCTTTCTTCACCTCCATTTTCCTTTATCAACCCTTCTGAATTTCCCTTTAGTGAGAGGGGTCCCACTTCTGTACATTTTGTAGTGCTCCCTTTCTTAACTTCTTTGTGCAGAAATAAAGTCTCAATTGTCCAGATTTCTTTGTTGTCCCGGATATCCAGCAGTGCAGCAGAGGTTAAAGGTCACAGCCATGTGTGGGCACCAACATGTGTCAAAATGTGACCTTCCTGGTTTAAACCTGGTGTTCAGCACATTATGTTAGATTTGGAACATCATAAGCAGCCAAATTATAATTAAGTTACACAACTCGACTCTTAACTATATACTCTATATTTAGAACCATTTCTTTGTGAATCTGTATCTTTGTGACATCATATTAGGCAACAGAGGAAGGTAGGCTTGTTTAAAAAAACAGCTAACAACATTTTGGTCAAAGACATTTACATTATTCAAATCTATAAGATTCCCATCCATCCATCCAGTTCAGGGTCATGGGGGGCTGGAGCCTACCCCAGCCTTTATAGTGCCAGAAGTGAGGTGCACCCTAGACAGGTTACCATACTATCACAGAGCTAACAGAGAGAAAGACAACCATTCGCACTCATAATCACATCTATGGCGAAATTAGAATGACCAGTTAACCTAATGACCTAATGACCAGTTACTCCCTGGCCCACAGGGAGTAAGCTACCTGGAGAAAACCACCACAGGCACAAGAAAAACACTCAAATTCCTCACAGAAAGGCCCCTGCTAACCGGTGGATTCAAACCCCAGACCTAAGCGATATACCATTTCTTTAAAATCGAAGATGTGTGGTAAGATGGAGCCATAAACTACATTGTCAAGAGTATATTATCACAGCAATCATTATAAGTATCAGGTTATATTGGTTACACTGTACTGCATGGAAGCGATTAGATCTTTCAACTTAGTTGGTACCCAAGCAGCTGCTGCATGAGCCCTTAGTGGTGATACAAAAAAATTATCTGAAGTATCATTGCTTTGCCTGAACTAATGCCTAATGCTGTGTATGGGAGGACGCAAGTGACTGAAACAATCGAACCACACGTTAGCAAATCCTTAACCTGCCAGCTCCCTTGTACAAAGTCTGTGTGAAAGTCTTTGTCTGATTGTGCCGATGTCTGAGGGCGTCAAATATTCTGGTTCATTCACAACGGGCTAATGGGGGTCATGTGTCCTGCTTCCTGCAACGTCTGTCGAGGCAGCTCCCACACCTAAATCACAGGGAGCATGTCTAGTATTGCAAACTCGTCTGAAGCAGACTTTTTCCTGCTGTGTGTTTCAAAGAAAGAACAAATAAGGAAAATGTCTGTGTGCGATTCTCCTGTAACTGTCAAAGTTCATGTCTGAAAACAGCTTAGCTTTCACACACTCAATGGTTGGCCTCATACAGCTAAGCATGAAAAGCAGCACTAAAATTTACTGAGAACACCCAAAAAATTTTCCCCAACATTCTTTATAATGACATTATCTCTGCATGGGGAGCAGTACTAGTGGTGTACATTCAGAAAAGAAATCAGAAGAGTTTGATTGAAATTGAAATAATTTCCTTAGAAGTTTCCAAAATTGATAAGTGTAAGTGATTGGAGAATTCACATTTATTCTACATATTCAAATGAAAGTTATTTCACACATTTTTTTTGAAAATTTTCAGGAAGGTAGGTTCACCAAAGGAGCCACCTAGTACAACTTTGACTAAAATAAGTGGAGCATTTGTTGTGCGTCATCGCTGTCGCATCAAATTCAGTAGACTTGCGGTTTAGAATTTTAAGGACATATCTGAGATGCTCAAATGCTCACAGATCTTCAGTTTCAGTGTTACCTCCTGTCCAGTGGCAGGGGATTGGTGTTTGGCAAAGACCTTGCTATCTTTAATCTGATTCTCTTCTGAAAGAAAGCTAACTCTGCAGCATCTCAAAAGATGCAAATGCTGTGTGGAAGTTATGTAACAGCTGTCAAAAGTGCACATTATTCAAAGCATTATTTGCCAAACATCAGTGAGACCACATGTTTCCCAGCACAGAGTAAAAAAATCCTTTACTCTGCGCACAATGCAGGGATCAATTAAACCCGTGACGCTGCTATACTGTGAATGCGTCAATGGCAGAGTCGCTTTTGGTAATAGTATTGTCAGTGAACAATAAAGGGATTCAGTATTAGAATCAGCTGTGGCAATCTTCTGATTTCCCAACACTAAACATGAACATATGAACCAATACTCCCCCCCCTTCTCTTTCTTGACTTTCACACTTGCCTTCTTGTGTTACACCTTCCTGTCACTCTGGCCACCCTCCCTTTTTTTTCTCTGAAGTTTCTCTTTGACTTTTTTTCTGGCTGACACAGGAGATAACTTCAAATCCAAACACTGCAGACTAAAAACAAATCCATTTTGCCACATTGAAAATAAACCCTCTTCTCTTCTTTTTTTCCCTCTTCTCTTCTTTTTTCACTCCTTCTCTCCTGGTTAACTAAAGTAAAAATAAACTTCTCTGTCTTTATTTATTTTACAGAGGAAGACCCGACCACCGCATAGTTTCCTCCAGGCCATTTGAACCTTAGCCTGCCTAATTTCCCTGTTAGAACAGCTTAATCTGATATTTCACACTGCTAATGGATGACATGCAAATATATCCGGGAAACAATTGGATGTCAATAGCCAAGTCTACCATGACAATTCTGAAATGAGGTGTTACTTGAATTCAAAAGCAGTCTCAGGAAATGTTGTTGAACAATAACATGCAAAGTAATGATGCATTGTGCAATGACAAAGAAATAATACTTAGCAGTTTTGTCATCTATTCCGGAAAAACTGGCACATTATGAATGCTGCTTACGTTCATGTACGCGGTTGTAAGGGAAGCAAGGCTCTTGTATGGGAGAATGCTGATAGGCTTACATATGGGTGTGTGATGGGAGGCTGTTTCAGTAAGCATTAATGAGCCAAGAGTCCCATGACACACTCAACTTACTGAATTCAACAGTTGCTGTGGTTACACAAGCCAAATCTTTCCTGTCCAAATATAATTAATAACTACCACCACCAAAGTATTTACATGATAAAATGATAGGATAAGGTGTTCTGTTTACACATTCTGCATGAGATTCTAAATCCAGTGCTCACAGAAATCTATGAAACCTGTCTTTGCTGCAATAATAATGATGAGCCCCTGTGGATGTGTGCTTGCTTCCTTAAAAATAGCCAAAATAACAACTGTATTATTTTGATTCTTTGAAAACCTATAGAAATCACAGTTTTAAGCGGGGGTCACCTAAAATATAGATATTGCCAAATGAAAGACTAATTTGAAGAGTACAGGTTTATTTTGTTCTTTCTAACAGAATTCAAAAGCACATATGCTACAGACCATGATCATGATCTGTTTGTTTACAGTACATGTTGCTCACTTTTCTGATTGGGTTAATTCATACTTAAATATTCCAGTCACTACTGGAATAAAGGTCCTCAACTACACGTCTTGCTATAAGCAGTAACCATAAATATGGAGACATTAATAGAATATACAGCAAAGTAAAACAAAAGCTCTAAATTTGGTGTTTGTTGAAACTGTTGTATACCTGTGACTCTAGGCATTCTTTCCATTGTTTTGTGGCCCTTTTAGGGCTTCAGTTTCACAACTGAAACTGACTGTTTCCAGACCACTAGTTAGGAAACCTGAGTTCCAAACCAACTAACCCACTCTTTTCTTTAATTGGGCAATTTTACTGGCTATTTCCTTTAATTTTCTTCCTCTCTTGAGATTATGATTTATTAAATATATGAACCAAAGCTACATAGCATGGTAACCCTAAATTCCACATGTCCAAATAGTTTATTGAATCAAATGAGATCAACATAGATACATACTAATGACTTTTTTGTTGGTTTTAGATTCAAATCAATGGTCAAAGCACTGAAGGTGGGATTAATGGCACAGGCATGATTTGTCTGCATCCATGAACAATGAGCAAAATAACAGCAAACAGCGGAAATAATAACAGATCAAGGCCCAAAATACAAACTACAAATGCAAGTTTTCAGTCACCGTGAAAAAAGAGATGACATTCGATGTCTATGTCCGTGGGCACATGCTGTACTGCGTTGTTGTGATAAAGAGATAGCTGAGCGTGAAAGCAAAGCTTTTAATTTTCTGGTCAGTCTACGATGAGAATGAGAATGAAAGAATGAGTTAATGGATATAAGAGGCGGAGACGAGTTTTGTCTGAAGGGTGTCAGGGCTCACTCTGAGAGGCTGAGGAGTTCAGTCATTCAGGAAGGATTCAAAGTAGATCTGCTACTTTCTACACTGAAAGGGGCCAGCTGAAGTGGTTCAGGCATCTGACCAGGATGCCTCCTGGACACCTCCTTGGTTAGGTGTTTTGGACATATCCTCCCAGAAGAAGGCCCTGGGTAAGACCCAGGACATGCTGGAGAGATTATATCTCTTGGCTGGCGTGGAAAGCCTCAGTGTCTCTGTGGGAGAGCTGGAGGAGGTGGATGGGTAGAGGGCAGTCTCGGCTTCTCTGCTTATACTGCTGCCCCCACGATCCTGACCTAGATTAGAGGCAGAAGATGGATGGATGGATGGATGGATGGATGGATGGATGGAGTGCATTGAATGCGTCACTTTCTATACTGGTTGTAAAAAAAATACAAAAAAAACAGCCTCCCACCAAAGACGAAATCATCTAACACGAACGCATTATGTTAGCTGACTTGTCAGAATGTCTAAATTAACGAAGAAACGATATAAAAACTTGGTCTGTTATCTGGCTGGAGTTGAACTAGATATTTCAATTGATGTTTGAGTTTCATAAGAGTCTCATGTACTGCTGTACTGCAAAATATGGCTCTGTGGTTTCTCTGTGTTTATTCAGCCTAAATGCAGCTAATGCCTTTCTTCAGATGAAATGCCTCTATTCACTCAGTCATTGCTGCTTATCTCACACACTCTTTCAACAAGTGTGCGTATTCTGTATCCCCACATCATTTATGCAGACTGATTGCAGATTGAAAGATGTTTCTGTGCCATCTGCTGCAGAAAATACGCCTCTCAATACTCACCACAAATGTCACTACACGGGCCAACAGTTTTCTCCATGTTTTATTTAGGAATTCTCTCACGCTGTATATCTCATGCTGTCATGCACCTTCCTTTCTCACTTCTTTTGTTGTTTTTCAACATCCTTGCTTGTCTTTCTGCCTCACCAGCAGATCGTCTTAGAATTTCTCTCTTACATTCATCCTTTTCTTGTGTTCATCTTCATATCCTGCATCCCGCATGCAGGAGCTCCCATATTTGTTTCTCCACCAGTCTCCATCTCCTTGTTCTCTCACACACTGTTAACTCTATTCCGCTCTTCAACTACACTATTATATCATCATTATCATGCACATGCAACATGGCACATTGTTCAAAAGTAGAGTTTGAATTGTGTTAGGAAAAGACAGACTACCTTTTGTCTTGTAAAATCACTACCAGGTTGTTTGCAGTAGGTTGGCCAGGTCTTTAGTTGGGTGATAAACAGCCCAGTCACCTCTTCTTCTCACTTGCCAGAACCCCATTTACTTTGAGTTTGTAGTTTTTTTTTTTCCCTCAGTGAATCATTAATCACTTTTTGACAGTTTCTTCTATGGATGCATCATAGCCACTTGTTTCCTTGAGAGGATTTATTATGTTTTTTACTTTATTTTATCTGGGTTTAATGTGTCTTTGTCCTTTGCTTTGTTAGCCTTTTGTTAGTGAAAGGATCTGTTATTCATACTCCCCTCTGTTTACATAGTGCTAACATATTGCCAGCATTGCTTTTTAAAAGATATGTTCTTTCCCATAAGAAAGGACTGAATATGCCAAGGATATTGTTCATCAAGCCAATATGTTTTACAGTGTGTGCTCTGAAAGACTCCTATTCTTTTCAGGACTCTGATCTGAACTGAATAGGAAAAGGATGGTCGAATCACCAGCCCTGTGATGACAGCATGGTAAATAGGCAATGCATAATGTATGTGAAATAAGGATGGGATATGTCTTTGTGTGTGTAAAGCGCACACTTCCAGGAAATCTAAACAGAGAGCCTTTTCATTTGTGTGTCATGTGTGAGCCTTCAACTAGAGATAGTGGGTCTGTGGTGTGTCATTTTGCCTGAAAAAAATTAGGAACACATTGACTGAAAATGGTGTTTGTGTGTGTGTGTGTGTGTGTGTGTGTGTGTGTGCCCAAACTGGTAGTCAGCCACCCTAGCAACATCTGGCCATGCATCCTTTATTGCTCCTTTAGTGCAAAGAAAGCCAGTATTGTATGAAGGCAATTAGCCTAACACACACAAACATCCTGCAGCATAGCATGTGTATGCATGTGTGCCTGTGTGACTGCCCTGCATAAATGGTTGTGTTTAAGTAGACAGATTAGTGCAGTGCAGCAGGAGTGAGCATGCTTTCATGAATTGCACAAAAGTATCACTTCTTTGATCACGACAGAAGGACTTTGAAGAAATCCTGGAAATGCTTATAAAAACACATTTCACTGATTTCTGCTAATATTACAGAGTAAATCATTAGATGTGTCACACAGTGTTGCAGACTAAAATCAAAACTGGATAGAGAAGGTTTAAAAAAAGCAGGTTATCTAAAATACTAAACAGTAGTTTACCAACAATGTACGTAAATTGCTGAACTTAACTGCTTTAATAGCTCAAGGTTTATGCAGTACCTGTCGCCTTGACAACAGTGACCCATAGTTGGCTTATGACATCATTTCTGGGTCCAATTAAGTTGCTGGGGAAAATCCCCTGCTCTTAGCCCAAAGAGCCAGAATATCACGCTTCATCAGCTAGCCTTCTAGGAAACCCTCTGTGTTTGGGTGGAAACTCGCGCACACATTAGCACACATGGCTAACAGGCAGATGAAAATACATAGATATTAAAAATAAAAAATGCACATAGATGTTGCTTAATGCCTACATAAATAAAATCTGAATGCTTTTCATGTTGCATGCACTTTTATTTGTGTTTCAGCTAATGCAGACACACACTTGCACACATCACATGCACTCATACACATACACGTTAGAGCAGCTGTGAGCAGATAGAGCCAAACTGCAGAAGTGTCCCACTTCTCAGAAAAGATATCTGCCCCAACTTCTTCTAGTCCTCTAGGAGCTGAAAAGCAAAACAGGCCTGGTTCAAGCATATACAGTGCACACTATGTCGAGTCTATTGCACATTGTTCTGAAGAACAGAAATTGCTCCATAACAAGTAACATTTAGAAGAAATCATGACTCCTTTGGATTTCCTCCGGTAACTGAGGTTAGTTTACCCACACATTTGCATATGGTTAAAATGCTTTTGTAAAATAGCTCCAGCTGTCACGGATTAGTCAACAGACAGATATTTTTTTTATTACCCCTTACTAAAGATTATTTAATTTTGCAAAGATGCTGAAAAAAAATTTGAGAATGTAACAGCAGCACTAAGCCAACTACAAACACATGAACAAGAGAAGAACACAAGTTAATGAGTCACTGTTCAACTTGGCATGTTTGATGATTCAGCTGTCAGTGAATCATCATTGTGTGGATTTTTGTGTCCATGCATGTGAGTGTACATGAGTGGGTGCTGCTCGAAAGGCCAAATCGCCCTCATCGATATCACCCGAAGGGAGCAAGAGCAGTTGCCCACTTGGAACATGAACCATAGAAAACATGGGTGTAGCCTTGTACTGCATCAAGGCGTGACTCCACCAGGGTGTGGTGCCTCAATCACTGCAATTTAACTGCATATGTGAGAGACTGAGTGTGTGAGTTTCAGTCCCTGTGTTGCACTGTGCTTGAAAGATGAGACGAGCAGAAAAAAGAAAATGGGAAAGACGAAAAAGTGGATAAAAAAGGAATAGGCCTCGAAATCAGTGTGATAAGAGTTCTGTAACAGCCCTAACCCGTTCCAACAAAATTAGGCAAAAAGACAGTATTTTTATCCATGAGTTTTAGAGGTGCTGGTAGGAAGGACTGTGTTACCCATGTCTCAGGCTTAGCTAGCTGCTTCATATTTTCTGTATAGACATGAAAGAGCCACACCTCTTAGTCATTCAACTCAGGTGCTTTACTCAGTCCCATTGCCACGGTTGTATAAAATCAAGCATCTAGCCATGCACTCTGCTTTTGTGAAAGAATGGGGTGCTTTAGAATGAGCCCACTGAATTTGAGTTTGGTACCGTAATTAGATGCCATCGTTGCAACGAGTCAGTTTGTGAAATTTCTCTCCTCCATGTTGTTCCACGATCAACTGTAAGTGGTATTATTGCAAAGTGGAAGCATTTAGAAAACACAGGAGTTCCAAATCTCCTCAAGCATGAACATCAGCTCAAACACCGTGTGAAAGGAACTTCATGACATTGGTTTCCAATGCATGAAAGCTTTACATCATCAATCATATTGGGGGGAAATAATGCGGTGGGGTTGTTATTCTGGGTCCATTTGTTGTTCCAGTGAAAAAAATATAAACTATTATTACATAATAATAATATGTCATGGTCTTGCATTTTTGTAGTTTGGTTTTGTATATTTTGAAGTGTCTCCTTGGTCTTTGAGTTTCCTAGTCATTATTCTAATGTTTCCCTGGTTTATTTATGTATATTGGAGTTTTGCCTTAGTTCTGTTTGTCGTTGCATTTTTACTCGTCAGAGCCTTCCTTTTTTGCTTTCAGTTCCCCAGTGTTTTCCCTGGTGTGTTCTTGTCTGATGTCAAGTTTTATATTGTGTCATGGTCTGTCTTGTTTTCTGTTCCTGTTTTATTTTGAAGCCTGTTGAGTCTTGTGCATCTGTGTTCACTTTACTTCCTGCCCCTGATTGTTGTCACCTGTGTGCCTCTCCCTCCTGTTTCTCGTTTGCTCGTTAGTCTGCACGTATTTAGTCTCTGTCTCTTTTTAGTTCAGTGTCACGTCATTGATGCTGTTAGATGTGTTTCTGCCCATGCGTGAGTTTCTGTTCCTGAATCTGGCTTTAGTTTTTGGACTTTGTAACTCGTGTGATTTTTGGCTAAATAAAGCCCTTTGTGTTAATCCTGCCTGTCTCGGAGTCCTGCACTTGGGTCCTCTCCACACTCTCACATGGAAAACA
>VUQH01025755.1:1537-17057 GCA_015106775.1 Etroplus canarensis
AGGTGGGTAAAATTATAAAAAAAAAAAAAAAAAAAAAAAAAAATCAAGATTTTATAGTAATTTTGTGCTCGTATGCAACTTAATGTGACTGTATCTGATAATAATAACATTTTTATCAGCAAGGAAATCCAACACTGGACATTTGGACTTTTCATACATTATCAACACAAAAATGCAACATTTTTGCATTTGAAATGTTGTGAGTGTATCTTTATGTACACTATGCATAAACTCACCGGTCACCTGATTAAGCCTGCTCAGCTATTGATTACCGAAAAATCAGCCAATTACATGGCAGCAACTCAGTGCATTTAGGCATACAGACATGGTCAACACAGCCTGCTGAAGTTCAAACTGAGTGCCAGAATGTGGAAGAAGTGTGATTTTAAGAGAGACTGAATGTGACATGATTGATGGTGCCTGACAGGCTTGTCTGAGCATTTCAGAAACTTCTGATATGTTGGGATTTTCCTGCATAACCATCTCTAGGGTTTACAAAGAAAAATAGAAAATATCCAGTGAGAAGTTGTTCTCTGGGAAAAAATTTTCATGCCAGAGAAGAATGGCCAGAGTGCTTCATGGTGATGGGAAGGCAACAGTAACTCAAATAATGACTCATTATGACCAAAGTATACAGAAGAGCATCTCAGTCTGTATAATAAATTGTACCTTGAAGCAGATGGGCTACAGTAGCAGAGAAGCAGTTTCCCCCTGATTCTGAGTCTGACTACACTGGGATGCCACTCCTTTCATATAAGAACAGAAACTAAGGCTACAGTTTGTACGGGCTCACGAAAATTGGACAGAAGAAGAAAAATGTCGACTTATATGACCGGTCTTGATTTTTGCTACGACATTCAGATGGCAGAGTCAGAATTTAGTTTAAAAAACAATGAAACATGAATACATCCTGCCCCTCTATCAATGGTTCAGGCTGGTGGTGGTTTAATTGTGTGGGGATATTTTCTCATCACACTTGGGGGCCGTTAAGCCCCCTGTCACACCTTGATGATTAAACCACATATGAAAAATTAGGCGAATACGCTGGTGTACATCGAAAAAGTTATTGATATGTTTTGTATGAGTTAAGAGCATGCTGACGCACACTGGTATACGCTGTAGAATGGTGAGGTCACCGAAAAGTTTTGTGCATGCACAAAATTTCCGACGTATGCCAGCGTATGGCTCATACGTCCGGCATGCACAGGCCACAAGTTCTAGGTAAGGTACGCGATTGTTGACACACATTACTTGTAAGCTACTCATAAGTCAAAATACATGGAGATAATGTCTAGCATACCCAAAATTTATTTCTAACCTATGTGTAATGTGCTTTGAACCTATGTGTAACTTATAGCAACCTTATTTTTAACGTATACTGACGCATGTAGACGTATTTGACGTGTTCAGGACAACCACAGCACTTACTGAACGTGTTTCTAACTTACAGCTAGCATAAAATACCATATCGGCTGAGAGCAGGTGTCGGCCACAGAAGCAGCTACGATGCTTCTGACGATGCCCGAGAGGCGTTGAACTTGTATCATCTCCATCACAGGGTGAGCTTGAGGGTGAAGAGGGTGTGAGTGATGATACATAGATTTGTGTATGCGAGTGTTTTAGAGAAATCTTGACACATCGGCATATGCTGGTTAAATTGTCACGGTGTAACGAGACTTTAATGCCAAATGAGAATCATTTAAATGCCACAGCCTACCAGAGTGTTGTTGCTGACCATGCCATCATTTTATCACCACAGCGCACCCATCTTCTGATGGCTGCCTCTGGCAGGATAATGCATCATGTAATAAAGCTCTAACCATCCCAAACTTTTTTCTTGAACACGACAGTTAACTTTGCATCAAATGGCCTCCACACAATCCAACAGAGCCCCTTTGGGATGTGGTGGAACAGGAGATTTCCGTCATGAATGTCCAGCTGCCAAATCTGCAGCAACCATGTGATGCTATAAAGTCAATATGGACCAAAATCTCCAAGGAATGTTTCCAGCACCTTGCTGAACCTATGCCATGAGGAATTATGGCAGTCCTGAGGTAAAAAGAGGTCCAGCCTGATACAAGAATGGTGTACTTAATAAAGTAGCCGGAGAGTGTATTTACATGAAGATTAAAACCGAATATGTGTGCATGCATTTTAGTGTCCCCGGTAGCGTAGTGGTTTGCACATTCACCTTTGAAGTGAAAGGCCCCTGGTTAGATTCCAGGTGGGGACACAAGCCCCACCATGGAGGGTTGTGTCAGGAGGGGCATCTGGCGTAAAACCTCTGCCAAATTACCAATGTGGATTAATCCGCTGTGGCAACTCCTTGGTGGAGAATACAAGGGAGCAGCCGAAAGGTACGTGTGTATGTATTTTATTTTTTACACCTATACTTTATAGGGATACATGAGAGAAATGAAAACTGGTCTGGCATTTATTTAGTTCTTTTCTGCTCTGAGCATTCAAAGCACTTCTATACTACAAGCTACATTCACCCATTCACACACATTCATACAGCGCTTTATTCCATAGACTTCAGGGAAAATTTGGGGTTCAGTATCTTGCTCAAGGACATGGACTGGAGGAGCTGGGATCAAACCACCCACTTTTTGATTAGTCCTGCAACCACTGATAAAAAAGCAAACAGCCATACCTTGATTTAAATTTGGCCCAATCTGGACTTCAAGGTCATCTCCTTGTGGATCTCTGGACTTGGAAGTGCAGCTGTTATTTTTAAGATATTTTGTATCTGTGACTCTAAATCTTTATGTAAAAACTACGACCCATCAAGAGTACAAAAATGCAGGGAGCCAAATCTGGTAGTCAGTGAAGGTTTCATTGGTATGGCAAAAAAAAAACAAAAAAAACCCAAACCGGACAATCATTGGCACACACCTCTTTTAGACATCTCTATAGGTTACAGTAGAACTCCATGTTGACAGTCTGACCTTGCTGACCTGATTCTGTTTTACTGAAAACTACAGTTTGTTCTCTCATCCTAATCATGAACGTTGGGTCAGTTTTACACAAGACTTAATCTTTGAGCAAGCTTGAGGGCCATGGTGAAATCGCACAGACGCATGACAAGTGGTTCACAGGAAGATACCCTTGAAAGGGAAATCAGCCAGTTTTGAAATGGTATGATTGTTGCTTTTTATGGCTGCATTTGTGGAAGTTTGTGAGTGTACCTTGTATTCAAATTATTTTGACTACTACCGCATATAAATCCTAAAAGTTGAACTTCTTTTTGTCACCGGTTTTCAAGTCTGTCTTTAATACAAATTACCGCCAGTTGTGGTAGAAGCTAAGGTGACTAGGACAGTTTCTGAACATTGTTTCTCTAACTTGACTGTGTGATTAGAATAAATTCAAAGAAGAAAGCTGATAGCTGAGGAGAATGGGAAGCAGTTTTTTTGAGATAACAGAAAATAAATGAGAGCAGAGAAGGAGGATAAGACATGGGATATGAATCAAAGGGGCCACTTGTTTAGAAAAGTCCAGTGACAACATCATATTGCCATTTATTTACCAGGTTGGGTGTTGGCTGTCCATGGACTTTACACACTGATGTCTCATTTCTGAGTTAAACAAGTGAATAAACTCTGTGTGTTTAACTTTTCTACACCTTTAAATGATCTGCCTTCTCCAGTGTTTATACACAAAACAATGCACTGGATGAATAAAAAATGATTCACATCCGGCTCTGCCTTTTTTCCTTTCAGTAAGCTGACAGGGGGTGTATGGAGACAAAAACAGAAGGGATGACAAATATTATGCAGAGTCCCCTCTGTGAGCAATCTGTATGTCATTGCAGCATCTTTTGTAACTAATATTTACAGACCTTTATAAAAAGGAATACTCAGAGTCTTCTAAATATAGGGAACTAAAAATATGGACCAAGTAAAAACATCCAGAAGACAATTTAAGTTCAAACACCACGCAGTAAAACAATCAAAACATAAACAGTCCCCTAATTTAAGCAGATAACCCAGATCTCTTAACAACATTCCTTTATTTTTTTATTTTCTTCATATGTTGTAGTTTGTGTGAACTTTGAAATGTTTAAAGCCTTTGTTGACACTGGAACCAGATTTCTGTGAGCAAATGCTGAGTCTTTATCTGTTAGCTCACATTAAAAACATCTGAATATTTAACTGTGGCAAATATCAAATATTATTACTGATTAATATGCAAATGCTTCTCTGACTTCAGTCATCTTCTCCTTAAAGTAGTCAGTGAAGAGTAAAAAATGGTCTATTACATTTTTGTCTGACCAACAGTACAAAAAAGATATTCAGTTATTAACTATAGAAGAAAAATAGAAGATATTCATATCTGTGCAGTGAATGTTGGCGTTTTTCCTTATAAAGAAAAACTGAAGTAGTTGCTTGGCTATCAAACTTTGTGCTGATTATTTTTCTGTCATGCAACTAACTGATTAACTGACAGTAACTGTCTGTAAAACGTCCACTACATCTAAGTTTAAATTCCAAAGACCTCCTCAGGTCCTTATAAGGTGGCAGTGGCCACCTTATAACTGGCTCAGTGCGACAGTGAACGGCTGGGAACCAGAGGGCTGCAGATGTGGCGTTGGTCTGATACTTGCCTTTGGCAGTTGGAGTCCTGTGGTCATGATGACATTATGCAAGTTAAACCCGTAATGCTGTGAAACTGAGCTCTTGTATGGAAAAAGGGTTTTAAAACCTCATTTTGGGTAAATTTAACCAAGTTTTGAGTAATTCTTATTGGATCTGAATGCTTAATCTATGGAGCTTTCCTTTCCCACCGACCATTGAAAGTAAAGATTATGGTCCCCTGTTTATTTAGATAAGAGCTTCAAAATACATTATATGGATAAAAGTATTGCATCACACCTATGAGTCATTGACTTCAGTTCTTTTATTCAGTCCTATTGCTACAGGCCTATAAACAAGCACCTCGCTATGCAGTCTGACTTTACAAACATTTGTGATTAATAAAGAGCTCAGTGAATTCCAGTGTGGTACTGCAACAGGACGCCACTGTTGCAACAAGTCAGCCAAACTATTCCACATTTTTAAGTTGTATTACTGCATAGTGGAAACTTCTGGGAACCGCAGCAACTTAGCTGCAAAATGACATATCAAGTAAAGTTACAGAGCGGGATCCGAGTCAGCTGAGTTGAGTCAGATCCCGATCAGTTACTGGAAATAACACCAGCATAAAGCCTGTGTGCCAGGAACTTCATGGCTTCAAGACATTTTGTACAATTCTATGCATTCAACTTAATGGCAATAGTTTGGGGAAGGCCTTTTTCTGTTCCAGTATGACTGTGCACAAAGCAATGCCCACAAAGGCATGGTTGGATGAGTTTGGTGTGGAAGAGCCTGACTGGCCCTCACAGAGCCCTGACCTCAACCCTATCCAACACCTCTGAGATGAACCAGAAGTTAGATTGTGAGCCAGACCCTCTCATCCAACATCAGTGTCTGATCTCACAAATGCTCTTCTCTGAATGAGAAAAGATTCCCACAGAAACACTCCTGCAAAAAGCCTCCCCAGAAGAATTCAAGATGTTATAGCTGCAAAAGGGCCAATACATATTAATGCCTACGGATTTAGAACAGGATGCCAAAAAAGCTCCTGTATCTGCAATGTGTAGGTGGCCCAATACGTTTGTCCATATAGTGTCCCTGCCTGGAGGTATTACCAAAAACAATGATTCTAGAAGGACTGTTTCCTGAAAACACTTGAGTGTTAGCTCCAGAACATTGCTTCGTTTATTGTCCGATACTGAATACCTTTAACATGAGTAAGTCCCTTTACAACTGCACTCTTTCATACTTTCTAAACTTACTTAACAACTCTACTATTGAGGCAGCCATTCAGGTGAAAGTAGGAAATCTTCAGCAGCCAGGCGGCGCCTGACTGAGTTTTCGCCAACCCTTTAATGTCTGCTCTCAGCGAGAGTGTACATGTTTCAGCAACAAATTACACAAGCATGATTCAGCGGGTGGCTCAGAGGGGCGTTTTCCCACAGGAGGACCTGGTTAAGGGGGTCGGTGTGTGCGTCTGTGTGTGTGGAATCCATTTTTCCTTTCTCAATAGGTTGATTCAATCAGCAAGTAATCTGAACAGACCTGAGGAGAAAACGGAGCAGTACGCTGGGAGGAGAGAAGTGTCCCGTGAGGCCGTTATAAAACACACAGAAATACTACACAGTCATACACCTCCCAAATAAACGGTTACAGAATACTGTAAACACTAGAACTCGACCTAGAATCCATAGATTCAATATTTAGGCTTTGAAGACTTTGACTCTTAAAACTTATCTAAAAAAAACCAAAAACCCATCTTCCTACATTTTTCTAAAAAAAATGCTTGAACATGTGATGCTGTGATTACTGTTTAATTTATGCAAATTAAAATAAATGAATTAAAGGATTAGGGGTGCTGCTGGTGTAGGAAATAAGGTAGGATTGGGTCCAAATAACCACACAAACGCTGCTCCCCCAGCACACAGCCGTCTCTGTTTCCCTGCCAGTCGCCTGCACACCAACAGACCCTCTTTCACTGTAACTCCCCCCCCCCCTCCTTTCATAAGACCCTCAGCTCTGGTTCAAAAAAAAGCACATGGCTACATGAAGTTGGAGAGGCTTGTGCCTGGAGGACAATACACATGTTGCATTAGGGAGTAAAAGGCAGAAAGAAAGACATGTGGTTGTAATTTTCTCCCATGAATAATCTAAGAAACACACGCACACTATCCAAACATCAATAAAACCCATACTAGAACTACACAGAGCAGGTATTTGTATTACATCAGACTACACATCACTTCCTGCCCCATGTACTCTGACGTCTGAGCCACATCATGAGTACTAGTGCGGCAGCAGACCAGCAGGCAACACCCAGCTGCTCCCAATCCCAAAGAATTTCATATACGAGACAGTGCTGTTAGTTGTGTTTGCAAGAGTTATAATCAAAGCAACTACCCATTGATGGAGTCACTCAATGGGTTCAGCAGGGAGGTTTTAAAACAACCCAGTAAATAATTAAAGACTCTACTTCAACTAATTGAGATAACAATAAACTGAAAGAACACAGAAAGCAAGAGTAAAAGTGTCATGGGTGCCTCAACTCAACTGCAATTTAGCATCAAATTAATTTCCATTAATGATTTATGTGGTTCTCCTGCCTGAATGACATTCACCACTAAGGTTTAGTAACAGGGTGGAAGGCTTTTAAGGAGTATGTACACATTCTTCTAAATTCAGCTCTGTTAGTGCCAGTGTCTGGGCTACCCCACTACAAAGTAATGCCTTACTGCAGTAAAGGCCATCCCATCAGATTTTTACCTCATAATTATTGTGTTCAAAATTACCATATGGGGAGAACATGCAAACTCCACACAGATGGGCCCTACCTGGGTTCAAACCCAGGACCCCCTCACTGTGAAACAACAGTGCTAACCACTTGAGCCACGATGTCATATTAACATAAGTGTTAAAAACATGTGTGGCGTACAGTCATGTTGTTATAGAATTTTAGTCCATTTTTCTTCACAACATTGCTTCATTTCAATTTGATTTGCAGGGATTTATTTATACACAGCTCTCTTAAGGTCCTACCAAGTTTCAGGAGGGTTGAGATCTGGACTTCATCTGGGCCAGCGCAACACCCTGATTCTTGCATCATCCAGTTTCAGCCAAGCTTAAACTGTCAGACAGATGGCCTCACATTTGACTTTAGAATACTTTGGTGTACAGAGGAGTTCATGGTTGACTCAATGATGGCATGGTGCCCACACCCCGCGGTTGCAAAGCAAGCCCAAATTATCATCTCTTTGCCACTGTGTTAGACAGTTGTTATGAGGTGTTGCGTTTGGTGTCCACCAATGTGATGCTGCGTATTATGGCCAAACATCTCCACCTTGGTCTTGTTTGTCCAAAAGACATTTTTCCCAAATTCTTGTTCAGATGCAACTTTGCAAACCTAAGCCATG
The DNA here is from genome assembly GCA_015106775.1 of Etroplus canarensis. Lineage (NCBI taxonomy): Eukaryota > Metazoa > Chordata > Actinopteri > Cichliformes > Cichlidae > Etroplus > Etroplus canarensis. Next base: position 9,522 of record VUQH01025755.1, read on the forward strand.
CTGAAATGTTCTATTTAGAGAATAGAGGCTTTCTAATGCCAACCCTTCCATACCAGCCATACTTGTTCAGTCTTTTTCTAATTGTATTGTCATGAACTTTAACATTTAACATGCTAACTGAGGCCTGTAGAGCCTGAGATGCAGCTCTTGGGTTTTTTGCAATTTCTCTGAGCGTTGCATGGTCTGTCCTTGGGGTGAATTTGCTAGGACGATTAAGGCATTGTGTTAACATATACCCAAATGCTCCAGACCAACAAACTGCCAAAAACTTCTGTATTTAAAGAGGTGCTCACACTGGCTGATTATCAGTTGATCAAGTCCATGTGATTAGCAGCACCAAGTGCAACTTACTCTCCTAATTTTTATGCAAGCATCAAGTGTATACTCAGTTTTTCAGTGGACTGTATTTGTCATAACATTAATAAAAATCAAAGTAAAGAGCTTTGTAAAGCTTTAACAGGGACAAAATATAATATATAGTAGTAACAATATAGCCATAAATAATTTTATTGACATAATATGCATTTCATAAGGACTTTGTTAGGGCTTAAAATTATTAAAATGATAAAGAGGATTTTAAAAAACATTACCACAATCATTACGGTTACTCATCAGCGACAATTCATACTTTTTTATAACTGGTACAGCCTGCCAGCACCTCAGTTCTTGTGCAATTTTAGCTTTGATCTTGCTACATCTTTTCTGACATCCTCTTTTGGCTTACGCCAACTTTTCTTTGTAATTACCCAAGAAGGCATCTTAGCCAGTGCTGTGGTTTAACACAAAAGTCATGTACAATTGATTTAATAAATCACTCTCCATAGTGATTACATAAAATGTGTCCCTATGGTGTAGTGGTTTACACATTTGCCTCACAAGCGAAAGGTCCCTGGTTCAACACAAGCCCCTCTCACCATGCATCAGGAAGGGCACCTGGGGTAAAAAACCTCTGTCAAATTACCAATGTGGATTAATCCTATGTGGCGGCCCCTTGGGGAGAATACAAAGGAGCGGCCGAAGGTATGTTTAGTGACTAAATAAAACCCTGTTCCCAAAATAGCTCTGACACTGAAGAATCATTAAACTCTAGAACAGAATGCAATAATTTGAAAGGCAAGGTTCAAAACTGTACACGCATATATTTTTAGGGTCATTTATGGCCCCGCTCTCAGGTCTGCTGCTTCAGGCTCTCCTCTCTAGATAAGAGCGCTCACTCCCTCTTCACACCTCTTTCCTTTGTTTATTCCAGGAGTGGTTTCAGGTGTGCCAGAAAGTCATCTATTCACCTTCCTGTAACCCGTCACCTTGCTATAAACTCATACCAGTTCTCAACTCCACTAAAACACCAGACTGTAGACTTTTTGATAGAAGTCAGTTAGTGTAGTTCCATCCTTTTGAATTTTGCTGCTTGCCAGCTATGAGGACTTAACTGTAGGTGCTAATAATGAAAATATTAGCATCACCAGTTCATCTATATGTTGGTGTTAAAATGACACTGGCATACTGTAATGCATAATTCACTAAAACATACCTTAAATTTTAAAATATATTACGTCTTTGTAAGAAGTAACAGACAAATGACTAAATCAATTCAGCTTTGTAATAATTTCTGTTTTTAACTCCTTTTTGCATAAACATGATTAGGATCTATAATTAATGAAATGAATGAAATAAGAACGTTTTTAAATACCTGCCATAGATAAACTAGACAGTGTAGGTATGATAAAAACAAATAAGGCCATAAAGCCTATATGTCACTTGCAGGTTAAACAATGCATCTTGAAAGTAATGTCGCCTCACAAAAAATCTTCCATCAAGGTCATTAGTGTGGGGCTGTTCAAGAGCTTTTGTACCTCTATCTGCTGCACAGTGAGATCCAGGAAGGTGTTCTCGTTACGGACGCTGATCAGGCTCTTGGGGCCTTTACATCCCATGCTGGTGCCAAGGCCTCCGTTCAGCTTCACCACCACCAGTTTGTTCAAGCTGTCAGCCACATTGTCCGGGAGGCCTCGAGCAGCGATCTTATCATAAGGCTGGATCTGGAGGAGAGGAAGCAAGAAAACAGATGGTCAGAAAAAGCAGCGGGTGTACACATGAAGTACTTGACTGCAACTGTGTTATAACCGTGCATCCCACATCTCAAGAGATCACTTGTGACTGACCTGATTGTCTCTCTCTTGGATTTTTCTGCTTTCTTGCGAGCAAACCAATAGTCTTAAGTTCTTTACAAATACAGAATGGAAACTGTGACAGCTTTGAGTGTGGGCTGACTAATTACCAGCTGAGCAATGAAATGGGCCGGCATGATATGGAAATGTGAGAATGTCACAAATTGTTAATCTGAACTGCAGCAAACTGCTTTTTAAAAAAAAAAAAACATACATAAAATGCAAAACAGAAATTCTGCACCATGTTTTGAGAGAATGTTGCGGATAACAACACAGGAAGTTTCATTCTGTTGGCGTATTCGAGTATGGTTCATTTACATTACAGGATCAATAATACACGTCTCACATCAGTGCATTTACACATCATGTATTGACTTCTTTCTCCCTCTCCTACAGTCTGTGAGGATACAAAACTGATTCTGTCAACAAGGAAAAGCTGAACCTGAAGCTCACTTCTTAACCACTGCTGTATCTCCTCATGTTTGCTGCAGCTTGACAGATTTTTTTTAAATCAAGTTGAAAACAGAGCAAAAGCATGCAGAGACAGTAAATTCTATGTAGGCTGTGAGTGAGCATGTCAGTGTGGAAGTCAAGCTCTGTGCAGTTTTACTGTATTGTAAATGCACGAGTTCAAAAAGGCCAGATGTCCCGTGTCCTTTTCCTGTTGAAACAACAGAGTAGCCCATCAGCGGTGGTAGACACACAGCAGACCGCCTGCTTGTAACAGACGGTCTCTCCTTTGGTGTTTACCCCTCCCCTCCTCACCACACATGTAGGATGAGGTTACAAACACAACAGACAACATCAATGCAGCTGCTGCTCGCTCTCTGTCCTTCACTGTGTAAAGGACAAACAAAAGACTGGAAGCACTAAAATGTGTTTACTGACTTGCATTACAGGAATGAAGGAATGAATATTGTGCGTAACAGTGCAGACAGATCGAAGCCCTGCAGATACTGGCTATTAAAAAGGTTTTGAGGGAAGGAAGAAAGACTGTTGATGCGTGTTTAGTTACAATAAGTGAAATATTTTCAGCTGATTTCCCCATCCTAGCCCTGTACCCCCAGAGGGAAATGGCATCTACGCCCACATGTTCATTTCCCATCCTGGACACAACAGATATTCTCGATGACTGTGTGCATGTTCCAGCTACTCCAGCCAAGTCAAAAGCACACTCTGTGACATACAGAGTGCCTCTCTCACGAACCACATTACTAAAAAAAAGAAAAAAAAGAAAAAAAATATTTCTATTGTGTTTGTGTAATAAAGACAAGAGGTCCGGTGGAATGTGCTGAATAGGTTTTTCACTGTTCCCTTTGACTGAAAAGCTGCTGGCAGAAGCAGCAGTACAAGAAAACCACAGGATACTGTTACAGTGCCCTAGTCTTCCCTATGCCAACCTGCCATCCATCTTTATTTATGTTCCTGTCAACTCTTTGTTGCTTCTTTTATTAAAGACTTAACTAGATAATATACATCTGCTTTGGATTCTTCTTCTGAAAACCTTAACAGATATTATACACTATGTCCATGAAAGTATCGCGACACCTACACATCACACCTACAGAAGCTTTTATGACATCCTATTCTAAAATCATAGGCATCAATACAACAGTGTCCACACTTATAAGAAGGCTTTCTACATGATTTTGGAGTGCGCCTGTAGGAATTTTTGCCCATTTACCCAGAAGAGCATTTGTGAGATCAGATACTGATGTTAGATGAGAGGGCCTGGCTCACAATCTCTGTTCTAGTTCATCAAAGGTGTTGGAAACTCATCCAAATATGACTTTATGGGCCTTCCTTTGTACAATGGGGCACAGTCATGCTGGAACAAAAAAAGGTCTTCCCCAAAGTGCTCCCACAAAGTTGGAAGCATAGAATTGTCCAAAACGTCTTAGTAAGCTGAAGCATTAAGATTTCCCTTCACTGAAAGGGAAACCATTGGCCAACCCCAGAAAAACATCTCCAAAACATTATCCCTCCTCCACCAAACTATATTGCTGGTATTATACAGTAGTGTTGTCCTGGCACTCAAAATCCAGATTCATCCATCAGACTGCCAGAGAGTGAAGTGTGATTAATCACTCGAAAGGACGTATTTCTGCTGCTCCAGAGTATAGCGGTGGCGTGCTTTGCATCACTCATCCGAAGCTTGTTACTGTGCTCAGAGACGTAAAGTTTGCGTGCAGAGGGTCATCCATGGAAAACCCATGCCATGAATGTCCCAGCACACATCTTTTGTGCTAATGTTAATGCCAGAGGAGGTCTGGAACTCTGCAGTAATTGAGTCACCAGAGTGCAGGTGACTTTCACACACTATGCACCTCAGCACTAGGTGACCCCGCTCTATAACTTCTTGTGGTCTGTCACTTTGTAGTTTAGTTTCTAAATGCTTTCACTTTGCAATATCACTTACAGCTGATAGTAGAATAATTAGGAGGGAAGAAATTTCACAAACTGACGTGTTACATCAACAAGATGCAACACTAGTGTCATGGTCTTCTAGTACTACGCTGGAATTCAGTGAGCTCTTTAGAGCAACCTATTGTTTGTAAAGGCAGACTGCATGGCTAAGTTTTTGATTTTATACACCTGTGGCAATGGGACAGAATGAACCACCTGAACTCAGTGATTAAGAGATGCGCCTAATACTTTTATCCATATAGTTTACCCACTGTAAAAAGCCAAGTGCCTAGATTTTAGTAATGGGCTGATACAGACTGTCACATTATGCAACATGTTAAACAACATGAATAGAAGAGAAATGACATATTCACACCACATTTCTATCACTAAGTGCAGTAGAAGCACAACACCAATGTCACTAGGAGACTTGCACAACAAAATATTTCATTTGTTGTTGACTTGGCCTCTGTATGAATATAAACTGTTTTTCTGTCAAAATCATAAGTATGACATGGTATAAAATGCAGCTATCATAATTTTATATTTGAGGTCTCCTTATAAATCATCGTTTTACTCCTTTCAGTTGCTTTTCATGGATGTTCCTAGATTTCCTTTAATGGCAATGTTAACGTTTAGTGGTCCTGTGTTTGTAACTATGGCTTCCACTTTTCCACAAAGTGGTTTCACATCCATGAAACCACTTCATGGATGTGTCACTGGTTTCTGCCAGCCTGTAACAGATGTGATCAAAAGGTTCTAGGAATTCATACATTTAGAGCCAAAAAACTGCTTTTTCAATATGTTGTATGATGACCCAGGATGGCACAACTGCACCCACCACAGTTCAGAACATTTTCACTGAATATTATCCCTCAGTTGCCACAGAATGTTATATAAGAACACCCTGTTTACAATATAACCCTTGGGGATGAATTCACTGTGCACACATGTGTTAATGTGGAAGAAAAGAATGAGCATGCCCCTGGTCACACTTCTGCCCTGACTTGCTGCCTTCAGCCTAGGAAACTGCGGACTCTTAAAATTAATGAGAATAACTGTAAAATCAAGATGCACAAATGCAAATGGACATAACATGATTCTAGGGTGTGAGTTCAAAAGAGAAGTTGAGATAAAAGCAGTCCAAACATGCACAAGAAGATAAACTTACATGAAAGAAGTGCCAGATTTAAACCCGGTACGGTTTCTGGTTTTTGTGAGCTGATTTGCAGGACTTTATCACATTTTGTTTGTGTTTTTTACGTGTGTGAACACTGATTTCTTCAAAAACCGAGCCCCCACACAGGTCTTGAATCTTATAAAGATGCGAAATACAAAAAAATAACTGTGAAATAAACTTGCAGTTTACAAATAGCAGAATGGCTGATAGTCTCAGACCAACTCACTTTCAATAAACAATGGGGTACTACAAGGCTCTGTGCTAGGTCCACTATCATTTACAGTTTACATTAAGAATATTACTCTAAGATAGATGTAAACAGATGATACAATCTTGTGAGTGCATGTTTGCTCTAAAAATCTAATCTAAACATCTAAATTAAAGTAAATCTTTAAAATTCTTTCGCTATCTCTGTAAAAACTCAACTTTTATTGATAACATAAAATGTGGAAAATTTCTCCTCATTCTATCCTTACATTAAGTGCTGTGAAACTGAATTTGTTCAGTCTTACATACACTATGGTGCCATTTGTTAGGAAGCAAAAAATCTTACTTTAAACCTCAACTGAAACATATATTTTATTTAAAAAAAAACATCTTGTGATAAGTCATGCAATTCATCCTCAAGTCTGTGCTTTATGGACACATCCTGTACCCTACTCGTCAGTGGCTTTCACTACCAGAGAACTAGACACAAATAACAGCTCAAACAGCTGCAGAACTTTTCAACTCTGCTGCTCCACAAGTCAATTCTGATTATGAGGAGCGCCTTCTGGCCTTTTACACCATAAAAAAGCTGACTGATTAAAAGGGACCTACAGTATTTATACTCATATTCAACTCCGTATTTATATACCCAAAAAGCAAGGATATGATGGAATGCTGCCACCAAAAATCCAGTGCAATACTGTAAAAACTATTTGACAAAGGATTTTGAATTCTGGTACAGTGATAGACCTCCATGAAATCTGGAACAATTTTTTTACATTTTTAGCCATATCCCTGACTACATCTTACATATGAATGGTGACACAATGTTGTGTCTGCCACCATTGCCATCTGCTTATGCTGCCATTGGAATAGGCAAAAAAAGAAAAAGAAATAAAAAGAAGAGCACATTTCTAGAAATCTCTCTGTGACAATTAATCTAATCTTCATTAAACAAAAACCAAACGGATGTTTGTGGGATCCTATACTTTCATGGTGACACCAAGTCCCCACTACTGCAAATCCTTCATGTACGTGTGGTAATGCAAAAACAGTTTGACACAGAATTTTGGCACAGTGATAAACCTCCATGAGATGTTGAACTGGATTGGCCAACAGGTGGCGTTATCTGTAAAAGTTTTACATTTTTAACTATATTGGAACTATTTGTCTGATTTGCACAAAGCAAAAACCTAATTGATTGTAGGATCATATGCTTTCACAATAACACTGTGTCGTGTCTACTGCCATTCCCGTCTGCTGTTTCTGTGGCAGAAATCGCTGAAAAGTTAAGGTTATTATGGAATCAACTTCACTGTTGTATACGTCATTTCACTGTGCTGCAAATGATAAAGTAATGCCTAGAACTCTGCCAGTATGTCTTCACCTTAACTCTTACCCAGTGTAATCTTGACCTTTGAACCCAAAACCTCAAAAATGGTATCAGTTCATATACCCATTATAGGTATGAACCACACAAAGTTTGGTAAAGATCCAGCAAACAAGCCAGCCCCTGTAATGGTAACAAGAATTGTAACGAACAGATGGACAACCCAAAAATATTATGCCTCCACG
>VUQH01025757.1:0-10448 GCA_015106775.1 Etroplus canarensis
CTCATGTTTCCCCGTTGTCACACTAGCAGTCCTGTTCATCTCCTGTGGTTACCTGTGTACTGCTATCTTGTTTTGCCGGCTAAATAAAAGCCTTTTGAGTTTTACTGCATATCTCCGAGTCCTGCGTTGGGGTCCACACCAGACACGATGACAACGCCCCGTGACAATCTCGAGTTCTCGGGCCTTAAAACCCTCATGATCTTTTTGGGTTTTAAACAAAAGATATCAGAAAAATTCCCACAGGGATAACTGACCTATGGTGGCCAACCTTTAATAAAGGCTCAACTATCAATAGAATTCACCAATTCACCCCAATAGCCAATTTTACCCCAATGACCAGCTGTTTTCACAGTAGTAATCTTACTCAGTACAAGTCAGAATCCTCCCTGGATGCAGTGATACTGTAGTGCTCTGGTCCTTCAGATGATCTCAGATAGCTGGCCCTTTCCATATCATGCACTCATGTTTGGAGTTTAGGTTAAAAATGACCATGCTATGAAAAAAAGCCTTCTTGATTTTCTTTGATGTTTTATCTGATAATCTGTACAAATGGCTTGTTCGAATTTCTCCCTTTAGTTTGTAAATTCATGCTACGATAAGAGATGAGAGTCTGTGAGTTTTAAACATCTAAATTTACATTTAAATAACATTAAATCTGAAAAAAGACTTTCAGGCATCAGAAAGAACTGTCCTAAACTGTCAGTAGTTGCAGCACTGTAACTACTGACAGTCTGTTCTAACATCATTGCCGTGGAATTAAAGGATAGGGGCTTCTGTGGCCGACGGTTTTCATTCTGCATTAGCAGATCAGCGACTGACTGCAGTCCTGAAACTAATTAATCGGGTTTTGATTTTCTGTTAATCTGATTCAACCAAAGGGAACCAATCAGCTGCTCTGACAGATGGCCTCGTTTCATGCCACACGCCGAGACATATATCAGAAATAACTGATTTCCATGCATTTGCTAATGCATGATGGATTACAGTCGAAGTGTACAGCATATATATATGGGAAGAGCAGATGCCAAAGGCATCTGCCAGACTGATGAACACAAGAGTCAGGGCTGTCATTTTTATGAGCAGTTGATGGACCTGAAAATTAACCCAACTGTATCCTCTATCTGTCAGCTTTAAAAAATTAGCCCATGTTCTTTTGGTTGTTCTCTTTAGGGGTCTCCACAGCGGATCATCTGCCTCCATCTCATCCTGCCCCTTGCATCCTCTTCCCTCACACTAACCCCCTGCATGTCCTCCTTCACTATCCATCAACCTTCTCTGTGGTCTTCCTCTTCTCCTCCTGCCTGGAAGCTCCATCTTCAACATTCTTTGTCCAATATATCCACTATCCCTCCTCTGAACATGTCCAAAGCATCTCAGCCTGAGCTGTCCCTCTGATGGACTCATTTCTAATCCTGCCCATCCTGGTCACTCCCAGTGAACATCTCAACATCTTCAGCTCTGCCACCTCCAGTTCCACCTCCTGTCTTTTTGTCAGTGCCACCGTCTCCAAACCATACATCATAGCAGGTCTCACTACCATCTTGTAAACCTTCCCTTTCACTCTTGCTGCTATCCTTCTGTCACAAAGCACTCATGTAGCAGCCTAATAACTTCACAAGTAAAAGCAAAAAATTCCCTTCCTGACACAACCCTCCATGGAGAAAGGGGCTTGTGTCCCCAGCTGGAATCAAACCAGGGACCTTTTGCTTGTAAGGTGAATGTGTAAACCACTACACTATGGGGCCAAAGCTATGGATTCTAAAAGAAAATAAAGGATTGTTTAAACCATTAAATTTGATAAATATGTTTCAGCCTGCATACTGAGTCCTTCATCAGAGGCGGTCATGACAATATGTTTGTTTTACCATCAGCTGCTGGACTTTAAAGTAAAAATGAAGTGTTTCTTTTTATTTTATTTTTTTTCAAGTATATGCTTAAAGCTACTGGGCAGCTTTTTATGAAGTACTATCAAAGGAGACTCCCTTCATTTGAAGTCTTTTGCACAAATACAGGTGCGTCTCAAAGTGGCCTGCAGGGCTTTATAACTGCAATAAATTAGGTCAAACCACGCTAGCAGATATTTTCACAACATTTTGTCAGGAATAAATTAAATAATAACTCTTGCTGTGACAGTTCTATCATTCTAGCACATTATATGACTAAATAATCCTACATAGCCCACTGCAGAGTCACACAGGCTAAGACATTTTAATTGCAAATGTTAAGCTGTTGATTCAAACACTGATTATTTCTGTATTCGTCTAATTTTCTTTCAGAGTCAGATGAAGCCACTGGAGACGGGGAAAAAGTGCCACATGCGTCTCTGGAGCCGCAGGTTCGAGACCCCTGTTTCAGACAGTTGAAGCTGTAATAACTGACTCTTCCAGGATTCATTAGCATTTAATTAAAATACAATTATTTGTATAATATTTATTAAAATGAAAATTATCATATATTTGTATATAAATAATATTAATTTATATATTTATCATTTCATTAAAATACTAAATTCAGCAAATAACTGCCATAATATCCCCAAATTAAAATAATCTCTAGTTGCGGTGCCGTTTTTCCCATCTTTGCTCCTTACCTCTTGCTGGCTCCTCAGCTCCTCATCTACACCAACCAGGGAGGTCAAAATTTCAAAATAAGAGTCTAAGAAAAGTGATCCAACAGCACTTGGTGGTTATCAGTCTGAACCTTCTTCCTCTTCCTCTCAGACCAGAGTACTCCTCTTCTCCCGCTCTCCTCTGTCCCGGCTCAGGTCCGGCGTCGGCAGCTCGGCGTGGCCTGCTTTGTTGTTGGGCTCGTAGCGGGTGGTGGCGGGCGAGTTCTGCATGACCACCAGGCGTATGGGTGACTGGCTGGGCGGTGCCGGCGTGTTGTCGGGGGCGTACTCCTTGGTGGGGTCCTTGCCGCGGCAGTCATACAGGATGCAGGAGATGAGGAAGACGAGGAGGAGGATAACATAGCTGGCGACAAGGATAATGAGATTTAGGGTGACGGGGTCAATCTCCAGGTAGAATTCCATAAAACCCATGGTGACGCTTCATATCTTGCCCCGGCTCCAAGGAAGGAAGGCCAAAATGGAGAGAATGGCAGAGAAGAAAAAAAGACTGCAGTGATGGACACCGGATGGACAGCTGGCTGGAAAGAACGAGAAAGAGCAAAATCCAGCAGAGGACGGCGTGGGATGATGAAATGACAGAGAGCGGGCAGTGACAGCAGGCCCGGCTGGATATGAGGCTTTGTGCTTAAAGGACATTAATCCTCGCTGCTCCTCCAACCTTGACTTTCAGCAGCCAATGATTAAAGCTGCTCAGCTTTAATAACTTAAGCCACCATTTTGATTTTGCCAACTACACATCCAGAGCAAAAATCATACTCAGCAAAATGGAAGCTGCCGCACACACCTGTCAGCCTGCCATCAGCATTGCTTTGGGGGATTTGGGAGTCATGTAATATGTATTAAAACAACTGCTTTATTATGTCATTCTCAGAGATTATTTTTACATTTGAAATTAAATTATATTAAAAGGGAAATAAGGTCCCAGAGCACGCTGCTCCAAACCTGTAATTTCCAGAGTACTGCTGTTAGTACATCCTGGTAAAGCTTTTTACTTTGCCCCTTTAAGAACACAAAACTCCCATAGGAACACAAAGTAAACACTGTTGGACATTCAAATAGTACTGGGTCACTTCCACAGTCCACCTACAGCAGCGTTTCTGACCTCCCATTTTAAACCCAGAGGTATTAATATGGACTTGGTCCCTCTGCAGCTAGAACAGCTTCCACTCTTCTGGGAAGGCTTTCTAAAACATGTCACAATCTCTGTTCTAGTTCATCCCAAAGGTGTTGGATGGGGTTGAGTTCAGGGCTGTGTGTGGACCAGTCAAGTTCTTCCACACCAAACTCATCCAACCATGTCTTTATGGAGCTTGCTTTGTGCACTGGAGCACAGTTATGCTGGAACAAGAAAGGACCATCCCCAAACTGTTCCCACAAAGTTGGAAGCATAGAATTATCCAAAATATCTTGGTAAGCTCAAGCATTAAGATTTGCCTTCACTGGAACTAAGGGGCCCAGGCCAGCCCCAGAAAAACAAACCCATAGCATTATCCCTCCTCGACCAAACTTTACAGTCAGACAGGTAACGTTCTCCTGGATTCACCAAACCCAGGCTGGTCCAGCAGACTGCGAGATTGTCAAGGTTCACATTATGAGGTCTCAAAATGCAGGACACACAGTAAGTAAGATTCCAGGGGCTTAATGAACAGTTAGATGCTTTACAGCAATCAGGAATGTGCAGCAGGCAGAATAACAACAAGTTGTTGGGAAATGTAGACAGTTACTTCCAACTAGTGGGTCCACAGATTTTCCTTAGACCTGGAGGATGTGTGAGAGAAGGGGTCAGGCAGGTACTACGGCACACGGGTGATAAACTAGGAAAAGCAGCAGAGCAAACAGGTAAGTAAAATGCTGGAACAAAATTCAACAAGTAAAAAATAAGCAAGGCCGAGTGAGCTGTAGCACCACAGTGAGTAGTTAGCAATCTGGCAACGAGTGGAGAGGAGAGACTAGGTTACTGCTGGTAAGTGGTAATAGAGACCAGGCACACAATGCACCTAAAAGACTCCTCCCAAAACCATGTTCACTCCTGAAACTAGATCACAGTACATATCCACACCAACATACGCGCTTTACAGAGAGAGAAAGAGAAAAGTGACACAGATAGAGAAGCGTGATTGGTGACGTCACAAAAGAATTCAGTGAGCTCTTTAGAACCACCCATTCTTTCACTAATGTTTGTAAAAACTGCAGGGCTAGCTGCTGGCTTTAATGGGACTGAATCAAACAGCTGGATTCAATCATTAACAGTCGTGACCCAATACTGCATCAGTCCAAGCATAGCGAGAGAAGAAACCTTCTCAGTCCCAGCACTGTGGAACAGTGTATTTTGTAATAAAAATAAGCTCATTGTAGAATTGTAATCAGCTGATATGGTTAGTGCATTAACATTGTGTATTTTCCACATGCCTGTGCAATGAAGAATCGCTTGCTGCTGGAAAATGCAATGAAGAACTGCTTACACATAGTCGCTCACATGCTGGACGCAATGAAGACCTACTTATGCATAATAGCTGTAGATTAGGGATTTTGTTAAATTGTTAAAATTTAAAATTATCTCAAAAAGCGGATATCAAAATCTCCTAATTGGTTGTGTTGCATCTTAAGGTAGGTGGTCTCTCGCAATTTTGGGGCCTGCTGAGTTGATTGCCACTGACAGTTGTAACACAATACAGTGATAAAATTCCTACCTAAATTTTTTGACATGATAAGAATCATGTCAAAAGGGGGAATTGTTATAACTGATTTTGTTTTTGGACATCATGTATTCTTTCTGAGTACTGCATCTATGTTCTGTCATGACCCCAGTTCCCTGGCCAGCCTGTTTGGCTGTTCTTGCTATTGTTTTTGCTTTTGGTTGTGCTCTCCTCCCTCTCCTCTCTCCTGCCTATCGCTCTCCAGGAAGGTGTGGCGGTCCGCCCTGATTACCACCTCGTCTCACCCGGAGACCGGATCGCCGCACCTGCCGCTCATCAGCTGGCAGTCTGGGGAGCAGGTCTTAAGCTCTGTGGCAAGCGCCGCTCGTCGCCAGTCTGTCCTCAGAGAAGTGAGAGAAAAGGAGAGCGAGTTTTCCTGCGCTGCTGTCTGCAGCTGTTCTACTGCTTCTGTGTTTGCCCTGAGCTCCAGCCGAGCTCTCATCTCTGCCTGTGGCTGACGTCGCAAGCTTCCTGTCCTGTTTCTCAGCGAGCATATTCACCCTTGTGAAATAAAGACTGTTAACTTTTCCTCTGCGTCCCGCGTTTGAGCTCTGATCGCTCCCACGAGCCATGACAGAACGGACTGGCCAACACCTGAGCTCAGTAGACGCTGATCCTTTCCAGCGGGCTGTTTCCTCGCTTGAGACCCGGCTGGAGGAACATCACCAGGTGATGACTAACCTCACCGCTAAACAGGATCTTTTTCTCCAGAACCTGACTGAACTCGGAGGGATGGTTCATGCCTGTCTCCGCTCCATCTCGCCCCAGCCGGACCCGCAGCCCGGCGCCTCGCCAGCTGTTTCACCACCTGATCCTCCGGAATGAGCTCTGCCTGCCCCCTAACACTTCTCTGGTGAGTCGCCTAAGGCCTTGGGCTTCCTTGTTCAGTGCAAGCTGGTTTTCAACCAGCTTCGCCGAACTTATTCCTCTGATGGCGCGAAAATTGCATTTATGATGAGTTTGTTTAGAGGAAGAGCCCTACAGTGGGGGCAGGCTGTGATTGACTCTCATAATGATATTTCTTACGCTGAGTTTGTCACTAAGTTCAAAACTGTTTTTGTGCAAGGGAGAAGTGCGGACGCCTCCGCCCACTGTCTTCTCACTCTCTGCCAGGGCCGGAGAAGTGTAGCAGACTATTCTATTGACTTTTGGATTCTCGCGGAGGAGACCGGCTGGGGCGTGGGCGCGCTCCTTGGCGCTTACCTACTTGGATTGAGCGAGCCCCTCAAAAAGGAGTTGGCAGTAAGAGAGCTTCCTCCCTCTTTGTCTGATCTCATCTCTCTTTGCAATAGGCTTGATGATTATTTACGGGGGCACCAAGCTTCGTGAGTCAGCAGGACTGATCGCTCTGCCAGCGATCGCCCCATTTCCCCGGTTAGAGGGGTGATGTTGGGAGGCTCAGAGACGGACACTCCAGGGGAGGCCGAGCCCATGCAGATCGGGGGCACGCACCTCTCCCAACAAGACCGCAACCGTAGAATTGCAGCGCGTGAGTGTCTGTATAGCGGTAAGAGGGGACATAATGTAAATGTGTGTAGGCGGCGGCCAAAAGATTAGGTCCATTGGTGGGCCTAGGGGCAATTAATTCTGCCCAGCCCCGCCTCTGCATTGAAGCTAAGTTAGGAAAAGCAGCTAATTCTGTCTCCCTTCTAGCTCTAATTGACTCTGGTGCCGAGCAAAGTTTTGTGGACATTAAATTTGCCGAGTTTCTCTCTCTGCCTCTCGTTGCTCTCGCTAATCCTCTTCATGTTACCGCCCTTAACGGCGCGTCACTCTCTAGTATAACTCACTGCACAGCACCTGTCCCGCTGCTCCTTTCCGGCAACCACCATGAACTGATTGAGCTCTATTTGTTTGAGTTTCCTCAGTCTCCGCTGGTGCTCGGCCACCCCTGGTTGCAAAAACACAATCCCACCTTTCACTGGACAGAAAATAAGCTCATGGGTTGGAGCTCTTACTGCCATCAAAACTGTTTACTTTCTGCCTCGCCACCATCATACTCTCAGTCCGAGCACCCGCGTGAACCGCTGGACCTCACCTCTGTTCCATCTGTGTACCACGACCTCACAGAGGTCCTCAGCAAAGACCGTGCGCTGTCTCTGCCACCCCACTGTCCGTATGATTGTGCTATTGACCTCCTCCCGGGTGCGCCACTACCCACTAGCCGCCTTTACAGTCTCTCCAAGCCTGAGAGAGAGAGCATGGAGAAGTATATCCATGACTCTCTCGTGTCAGGGATAATTCGACCCTCGTCATCCCCTGTGGGTGCGGGGTTTTTTTTCGTCGGGAAGAAGGATGGCTCTCTGCGTCCGTGCATTGATTAAAGTGGGTTGAATCAGATAACTGTGCGTAACAAATACCCTCTGCCTTTATTATCATCTGCTTTTGAGCTGTTGCAGGGAGCCACCAGCTTCTCAAAGCTGGACCTTCGCAACACCTATCACTTGGTACGCATCCGGGAGGGAGATGAATGGAAAACTGCCTTCAATACTCACCTCAGACACTTCGAATACTTAGTCATGCCATTCGGTCTCACCAACACCCCCGCTGTCTTCCAGGCCCTGGTGAATGACGTCCTGCGGGACTTATTAAACAGGTTCGTGTTTGTTTATTTAAATGATATCCTCATCTTTTCTCGCACTCTTTTTGAACGCCAGCAGCATGTTTGCTTAGTCCTCCAGCAGCTGTTAGAGAACAGACTATTTGTTAAAGGAGAGAAGTGCGAGTTCCATGTTGCTAAGACATCATTCCTGGGGTTAATCATTGAGCAGGGGCAGGTGAAGGCCGACTCTGCTAAGATTAAAGCGGTGGTCGAGTGACCCGTCCCTGAGTCGCGTAAGCAACTTCAGAAATTTTTGGGGTTTGCAAACTTCTATCGTTGCTTCATCTGCGATTACAGCAAAGTTGCTCTGCTGTTAACATCCCTTACATCCACCAAGCACACCTTCCAGTGGAATGACGCGGCTCAGCGGGCATTTGACCACCTGAAGTGCCTTTTCACCTCCGCTCCTGTCCTCGCCTAGCCAGACCTCTTGCTCCAGTTCATCGTGGAGGTGGATGTTTCCGACACCGGTGTGGGAGCTGTCGTGTCGCACTAGGTAGACAGTAAACTCCATCCATGTGCCTTTTTCTCTCACCGTCTATCTTCTGCAGAACAGAATTATTCCATCGGTGACAGGGAGCTTCTGGCCATCAAGATGGCACTGGAGGAGTGGAGACACTGGCTGGAGGGCGCGGAGCACCTTTTTGTCATCTGGATGGACCACAAAAACCTTTCCTACCTGCGAACTGCCGGAAGACTGAACTCCCGTCAAGCCAGGTGGGCCCTGTTCTTCACTCGTTTTAACTTCTGTATTACTTACCGGCCTGGATTGCAGAATGTTAAACCTGATGCGCTCTCCCGCCAGTTTTCTCCCTCTGACTCTCCAGATTATGAGCCCATTCTGCCGCCTTCATACATAGTTGGTTCGCTAACGTGGGAGATTGAGACTTTGGTCCGGCGTGCCCAACAGGATGAGCCAGACCCCGGAAATGGACCTCCTAACCGCCTCTATATTCCTTCAGCGGTCAGAGGAGAAGTAATCCACTGGGGACATAAGGACAAGTTCACCTGTCACCCAGGCAACTCCTGCATCGCATCCTTCCTTCGTCGCATGTTCTGGTGGCCCTCTCTGCTACGGGATGTGCGCGAATTCGTCGCCTCCTGTCTTGTCTGTGCCCGTAGCAAGATGCCCTCCACGCCGTCTGTCAGGGAGCTCCGGCCCCTTCCCACGCCTGGGCGGCCATGGTCTCACATCGCACTGGATTTCATCACCGGCTTGCCTCCATCCTCTGGTAATACCACTATATTAATCGTTGTCGACCGCTCCTCCAAGGCGGCCCACTTTGTAGCCCTCCCCAAGCTTCCTACCGCCTTGGAGACTGCCCAGCTCCTCACTGAGCACATCTTCCACCTCCACGGGATCCCTCAAGACATCGTTTCAGACCATGGCCCCCAGTTTGTCTCTCGCGTGTGGAAGGAGTTCTGCTCGGCGCTCGGAGCCAAGGTCAGTCTCTTTTCTGGCTTCCATCTCTAGACTAATGGGCAGATGGAGCAGTTAAATCAGGAGCTGGAGGCAGCTTTACGGTGCGTGGTGGCAGAGAACCAGGATACCTGGAGTGGTTATCTGGCCTGGGTGGAATACGCGCACAATTCGCTCACGTCCTCAGCCTCCGGTCTCTCTCCATTCGAGGTAACCCTGGGCTTCCAGCCACCACTTCTCCCCGCTCAAGAGGCTGACATCATCATCCCATCCGTCCAGTTCCACATCCGACGCTGTCAGCGGCTCTGGTGGTTCACCAAGGCAGCTCTGCTGCAGACCCTAGAGCAGAATAAACGATATTCTGATCGCCATAGGCTTCCCGCTCCGGACTACAGGTCAGGTCAGAAAGTTTTTTTGTCCACTCGTCATATCCAGCTACAAAATGAGTCCAAGAAATTGTCTCCCAGCTACATCGGTCCATTCACTATACAATACATTATTAATCCTGTGACTGTGAGGTTAGCCCTGCCCAAGAACATGAAAATGCATAACGTGTTTCATGTCTCGCAGATCAAGCTTGTCCGGTCCAGCCCGCTGTGCCCTCCGTCCAGCTTCCTTCCACCCCCCCGGGTCATTGATGGCAAGCCAGCCTATACGGTGCGCTGGTTGCTGGACGTGAGGCGTCAGGGTCGTGGCCTCCAATACCTGGTTGATTGGCAGGGATACGGCCCTGAAGAGCGAACATGGGTGCCTAAATCTGCTATCTTGGACCCCTCTTTGGTAAGGGAATTCCATCGCAGACACCCAGACAAGCCTGCAGGTCGCCGGGAGGCTCCCCTTGGGGGGGGGTTCTGTCATGACCTCTGTTCCCTGGCCGGCCTGTTTGGCTATTTTTGTTATTGTTTTGGCTCGGTTGTGCTCTCCTCCCTCTCTTCTCTCCATCCTATCGCTCTCCAGGAGGTGTGGAGGTCCGCCCCGATTACCAGCTTGTTTCACCTGGAGACCTGATCGTCGCACCTGCCGCTGATCAGCTGGCTGTCTGGAGAGCTGGTCTTAAGCACAGCAGCGAAAGTTGCTCGTCGCCAGTCTGTCTTCGGAGAA
>VUQH01025761.1:0-10400 GCA_015106775.1 Etroplus canarensis
CACTTGCATTTTTTTGCCGTATACATTTATGTGTAGGACACAAATGTGCAAACATTTTGTGAAAGAAGGCAGGGAAGGACTAGGGTTAAGCCAAAGTGGTGGTGGTGTTCCTGAAGGTGGATGGTGACCGTAACCTGCAGTAAAGAGACTCTAGAGACTCACCTGAAATGACCAATGAATCTGCTCCAAGCAAAGAAAAGACAGACCTAGAGGGAGTAGGTGAGATAAGAGTTCCCCTGGGAAAATATGTATGTTTGTGTGAGCAGCTTTGTCAGGGTGTGTGTGCATGAGCAAGGGGATGTGGAAGTTACAATGGCCTACTTCCTTTAAACCAACAGCTTCCTAATTTAGCAGACGGTTTGTATGAAAACCTAAGTGCTATGAGGTAGTGGCTGAAAAATAAAAAAAAATTCTGACAAGTGTATAAAGCATTTGTTGATGCTTGAGTCTAGAAGGATCAATCGGTCAACTTAAAATGTAGCTTCAGCACTTCAGTAGTTAAAGCTGCATCATGTAAAACTGAAATGCATATGTAGGTGTGCTTATGTAATAAAAGCATGACCTGATTTGAGGTAACAATCAATGAACAATATATTTTTTAATCTAATGTAAGATTATCTAACTAAAATATGTTTTATTAAGCAAAAACTATATATATATGCTAGGAGTAATGCATATTAAATTCAATCTATTCTCAGCATGTAATTAAAAATATTCTAAAATTTTATCCAAGGAACAGTTGTTCCAGTATGCAAGACTTTTTTAGCGTGATCCTCCACAGAAAGTAAGCTTCTTTCAGTTGTTCACATCACATTCTAAAGAAGTTCCATAAGCATCCAATTCTGGGTTTTGTTAAAACTGGAAACCTCATTTTGTATGTTTCCAGAGAGATTCTGCTGGCATCCTCAGATCTGGGGACACTGCCAAAGATTTATATGATACTGGGAATTTTTGAAAATCAACTCTGAGCAATGTCCCCAAAACCAGTCTGTAAAGCTGAGGGTCAACATGACCAGGTCAGCGTAAAATGCACCTGAACCCAATTCCAGTCCCTCTGGGTGGCAGCCCCCATAGGGTGGTAGAGCCTATGTTATTTTTTTGGGCTGTGCCCAACCAAGCCACCAGGTCTTTGAGTCCGAGTCTTGCTCCAGGAGGGGGCAGACGTTCTCCCACTTCAGGACATGGTATTCCAGCATGAATTTTCCATTTCAATAGGGTTTTTCGAACAGTGCAAGACAGGGTGCCCCAAGCCCCCTGCCCCAGTCTTGGGATCTTATTTGCATGTGATGTGAAGGTGCAGCACAAGGTTGACCAGCAGATTGGTGAAGGCATTGTGCCAGACTGTCATGGTAAAGAAAGAACTGAGCTGAAAGATAGAGCTCTAGATTTACTAGTCCATTCTAACTCTCACCTTTGGTCAAGAGCTCTGGGTAGTGACCAAAAGAGTAAGGTGGCAAATACAAGTAGCTGAAATGAGCTTACTCTGAAGGTGGCTGGGCGCAGCCAAATAGGGTGAGGAGCTTGGACATCTGGAGTAAACTCAGATAAACACTGCTGCATCGCTTCTCCGTGTCGAGAACACAGATGAGATGGTGCAGGCATCTGGTAAGGATGTCTCCTGAGCACCTCCTTATGGAGGTTTTCTGGGCAACTGGAAGAAGACCTGAGGGTAGACCCATAGCCTGCCAGAGAGATTACATGTCTTGTCTGGCCTGGGAGCACCTCAGGATCCCTCACTGTAATGTGTTGCTGTGGAGAAGGATGTCAAGAGTAGCTGATTAGTCTGCTGCCACTGCAACCTGACAGTGGATAAGCAGATAATGGCCGGACGGACGCTAGACAATGTCAGGAGTCAGAAAATTTCCCTTTCTTATGTATGACACACAACCACCACTTCAGCCATACTCCACTTAGTTTTGGTGAGGGTGCAGTCCATATGCAGTATGTTGGATGCAGGACACATGACGCCCACTGGTTTTACAAGAATTATACCATAAGTTGTTCAATTCTCACATGGACACAACGAAAAATCAACCAAAGTTTGTAAGGAGCTAGAGAGTTAAAGACAGTTTTAGTGTCCGATGAATGACTGAATGAGGCATTTGCATTGTCACAAGCAGCTATGCCAGTAATACAGAGAAAAGTTCTTTGCTGCAGTGCATGTGTGTAACCAACCAGAGCTTTTTGGCTAACTTTATCGTATCTTACCGTTATCTAACTATGCTGTGCTTAACTTTTCTAGATGCAGAACTGTCTTTTTTCTGTTTATATCAGCTTGCACTGATTTCATAACATTTCCTCCACAAACCACCACATCACAGCCACCGAACCCCAACTACTTCTTCTGTCTGCATTACGTGACCAATGTTGAAATGCATCATATTGCCTCATTCTTTGCAACAGGACCCACGTGTGTAGCAAATACCGATCAAACAAGTGTAACAAGTGCTTTTGGAAAGGTCAGAGTTTTCCACTTTTTATGCTTCAGCTTAAACTAGATTCAATTCATTCTTTTTTCCTTACCAGTGCATACACAATACTCTATGACAAAAAAGCAAAAAGTAAATTTCTAAATATTTTCATTACTTTGTTTTAGATAGAAGAGTAAAATATCCCATTTAAACAAGTATTCCTCGCTTTTGTTATGATTCACAAGTGGACTCTGTTGCCTCCTAACCAACCACTGCACAGCCTTAGATCCTCAGGCAGGAACTTATTCCCACCTCATTCGTAAAGGCTGAATATGTTTGTGAATATAATTGTATTTTGACACATCTGTACGTTTGTGTGTTTTTCTAAAGCACTTTCTGTCACTGATTCTAATAATAGTTATACAAATCCACTTAATTATAACTTTAAAAACTGTATTTTGAATCACAAGGAGAGGCACACTTCTGAAAAAGAAAGTAAATTTTCTTATTGAAAGGGCACTGTGTGCAAAATAGCTGCAAATAAAAAAATATACATTTTAACATTTACCAAATAGAAACATTTTTCTCTGTGTATGATGCACTTTATATGATCTGAAGGCAAACTCGATGAACTAGCACAGATTACAGAATTTGTAAGACCAGCACTGGCCGCAAGACTTTACTTGAACACAATGTAGATGAACAGGATGTTTCATAAATACTTAAGCAATGGGCTTACTGTATTCACACGATATTCACAATCTTACAACTGTCTCACTGAGCAGACACTGCGAAATAAAGATTCCTTAAAGAGGAGACATGCTGGTTTTCAGCTCCATATTTTTACTTTTGGACTCTACTAGAGTAGCTCTGCATGATTAATAGTTCAAAATAATCCCTATTTATCTTATACCCCTCAATTCTTCCACTCTCTGAAACAAGATGATTTAGCTTCTCTTCCCTGAAGCCAAATTTCTTCTGATATTTCTGTCCATTGCAAACAGAGAGTTTGTTAGCTGCTGTGCTTACTGCCAGAGCTATGCCAGAGTAATTTCCCCCCTGGGATTAATAAAGTATTCTGATTCTGATTATATGTGCCAGAGATGGCCATATTAAGGATATCTCCACTCATCATACATATTGAAGAGCAAAAAAACTCTCTGAAATTGAGTCATTAGAACAGTCCAAAGCAAGTTTTTGGCTAACAGGGATTACTTGGACATATACTGACCTCATTACTTAAAACTTTGGTCATGTTTAATTCAAGCATCCACCACTGTAACAGTATATCGATGATTCTCAAACTTCTTTTGGCACAGCCCATTTCAGAAGCTTGAAAAGAGTTCACACTCCACAATTTTATCAATTTCTAACAATAAAAAGAGGATCCATGTTGAATTTTACTTAAATAAAGGTGCATATCATCAGTGCAACAGCATCAACAAACTCTTGCATGTTTTTTCCATTATATGTATCATTTTTATTTACCTCAGTTTCATTTCATTTTTTACAACAGTTGTCCTGCTGCAGTGTGTGTGTGTGTGTGTGTGTGTGTGTGTGTATATATATATATATATATATGAAAGAATCAGAATACTTTCTTAATCCCCGGGGTAAACTAGACACAATGGCATTTGTCTGCAAAGACAATATCTCACAAACCAGGCCCAACACTTTTGTGGGCTTAAGCTAATGGGAACCCATTATGCACTTCATCTCCCCCCATCCTTGACCATTCATACATTACATCCCAAATCAAAGTCCAGTGGTACTTACTGAGAGGATCTAGATGAACCTCAGAAAGAAGCTGATGTGCCCAAGTGGTCTGAAGGTCCCTCATGATTGCTGTGCATCACTCTTAGTGCAATAAAAGACTTGGCCTTTGTTCACTACTCGGTAGGTTTAACTTTGTCTAAATACTGATCTGTGCAGTCAGTGGTTCATGAAATAAAGTACCAGGTCAAATCTGGTATAGATCCTGATGAACTCAAGGAACAAGCTGATGTGCTGAAGAGTTCTGATTTTTCCTGTGCATTAGGGTCAGAATCATCAGAATTAGAATACTTTATTAATCCTATGGGGAAATTGCTTATTAAATTAAGCTCGGTGCCTTAAAAGCTGAAAAAGGAAATGAAATCAGGGGAAAAATCCATGTTCACTTCTAGATCAGATCCACTTTCATTTTATTTCTGTCTTTATGCTGACTTGGACTTTGTTCTCTACTTGTTAGGCATAAAAGTAGACAGTGAAATTATATTTGCCTCATAAATTTTGTCAAATTTAACATATTTTTCCCTGTAAAATCCAGAATTAGCATTCATAATTAGGCCAGAGAGCTGAAATAAAACAAATCAACCGACTACTCCTCTGGGGGTACATACTGTACGTGCCAAGTTTGCTGAACCTTCTTGAAATATGTAATGAGTTATCGCGATAGCATTGCAAATCTCTACAGTGGATGTTGACTACAGTGCAACCAGGGCAAAACCATAATATAACATGATTTTCTTCTGGGAAATATAATAGGGAAAAGAATAAGAGACTCCCTTTAAGGAAATCACTAGCTGCAGAATTAACAAATTCGAGTATTTTGCCAACACATACCAGGCTATCAGAATCCATTCCTACACACAGTTACCGACCCTTCAATTACCTCAGTAAAGACAAAATGATTGTTTGCATATTTGTTAGTTTTGCCATGTCTCACCTCTGGTGGTATGGGGTCCAGGCCAGCACAGTTTTCATTGCACTTATCATAGACAAGGCGCAACTTGCGGAAGAGCACAGAAAGCATTCGTAGATGCTCTTGGAGTTTTCCCAGCCTGTCCTGGTGGGTGTTGGGGTGGTAAGTGACTCCATTAGGCAGCTGAGAAGAACCACAGATGAAACATTGTGTTAAAGAGAGCACTAGAATTTTGCTAGTGCTAATAAAAAGCAACAGCCATTGATCCCCACTGACTGCCAAAGCCTTTGTTGTTCCCTAACCGATAAGAAACATTAGAAAACCTTCTGAAAAAAAAAGTGATAATTTTCCTTCTCCTGAAGAATGGAAGCCATCAGATGATAGAAACCTTTAAATATATGTTTAGCACTTTTGTGATCATGCAAAATATGGCAGCTTGTCCTGATAATATAATAAAATCACAGTACAAACCACCAAACAAACTCAGCAGCATCAAAAGATAAACAGCTTCAACTGCTGCACTTTGAATGTTTTTTCACTCAATCCCATACTGAGGCGGCAGAACTTGCTTTCAACTACAATGGGCGTTAAAGAGCAGCACAACATGTTTTTATTGAGAGGATCGACAAGCCTCTGGGCCAGTGCTGTCTGATTATAAACATCCTACATAGCATGAAACAAGCCTGCCTTCAGGGCAAGCAAAGCTAGACACATAGAGAAGCAGAAGAAAGACAGACGGAAAGAGAGGAGTAGAGGAAGGAGAAGATACATAAAGAATTTTTACAAGTATAAAGATGGCCTGTGATCCAAAAAAACAAGTCGCAACAATGCTGTTTGTGCATTCTGTGGCTGAGGCATGCTTGTTTGGCCCATCTCACTGGCTGTGATTTTAACAAGGTGCAGGAGGAGCATCTCAGCGGAGCAGGCAGACATGCATGATAAACTCATCTTCAGGACACAGACAAACCTGAACTGCATAGGAAACTGATGCACAACTAAATGACGTAATCAGCATCAATCCGCTGACACTTAACTGCAGTAAAAACTAATGAAGTGTTTGAAAATAAAAGAAAACATTTGGAAGGACAGTGCACTGATAATGCATGTGACACAAAACCAACATGTTCCACTGAAAAATATATCTAGAAGGATAACTTAGTTTGCAGCCAAGATCACAAGCCCTTTTTTTATCTGCAATAGCTCTTTCTTTGTCATGACAGCATAAACAAAGTCCTATAAACACAGGGGAAATCACAAGAAGGTAAAGCCCTTGCTTAGCTAGTGCTGCATTTATTATAAACACTTTGAGAGCACTTGTCACACTAAATTACTGTTAGGAAATAGGCACTTTTGGTCATTAATTATATGGGTTAATTAAAAATTGAGCAAAAATAATTTTTGTCAAGTTTTTTCTATCCTAGGAATTTTTAATGCAAACAAATAAGATCTGCTTATGTATCTTTATACCAGCGGTTTTCAAACTTTTGGAAAGCCCCACATCAAAAGCCATAAAAGGTTCATGCAGTAAACAAATAAGTTTATCTTTTATTTTTTAAGTTTTTAAGTTGAATTTCAGCAGTAAAATAACACCAGAACACACTTGTTCATTTCCCCTCATAAAAGTCATATTAATTTAACATACACTGAAAATGTACCTTTGGCTGCTCCTTTGTATTCTCCCACAGCAAATTAATCCGCATTGGTAATTTGGCAGAGGTTTTACACCGGATGCCCTTCCTGATACAACCCTCCATGCTGAGAGGGGCTTGTGTCACCACCTGGAATTGAACCAGGTTAATTTTGCTTGTAAGGTGAATGTGTAAACCACTACATTACAGGGTACACTATTGATTTAACTTACACTATACAGACAAAAGCACGGAGGCACCTAGACATTAGCCCTACATGAATTTTTATGAAAACCCATTCTAAATCCATAGGCATTATAATGGAGTTGGTCGCCTCTTTGCAGCTTTAACAGCTTCCACTCTTTTGGGAAGGCTTTCTACAAGATTTGGAAGCGTGTCTGTGGGATTATTTGCCCATTGCCATGAGAACAGTGAGGAGATGGTCAGAGGAGGCTCTGGAGAGGCTCTGGCTGTTTTGAAGTGACTGACTGGCAAGTATTTTGTGAGCTACAGGAAGAGAACATTAATGGGCTCACAGAATTAACCAGAGACTATATAAACTTTTGAATCAGAAGCAGAATACTTTACTAATCCCAGGGGGGAAATTACTCACACTGCAGCACTCTATTCAGTATACATAAATATCAATAAGAGTAAGAAGACGATAGCAGTACAGTTAAGAAGATAAAATAAAAAACCCTAAGTTCAGTGAGTCAAGAAGTATATACGCAAGTCCAGTTGTTAAGGAATGGAGTTGTACAGTGTAATAGCCACAGGAGGAGTGACTACGGTCATAAATCACAGTTATCATTGCAATATCTTAATTTACACAGTGAGATATACAGCTATACATAGTAAGGATGAAATATAGAAATTAGTAAATAAGAATATGGATAATGAAAGTGGATATGAATAAATATAATAATACATGTTGTAAAATAAAATCAATTGGGGGGGTAAAAATATCTGGAAGCAAATGAGAAGATCAAATAAAATCACCTTAATGAGCCTGAGTATGCGATACGGCAAATAAAAGCAGTGTCATAGTGAGGAGTTGCAAAATTTGATGGCCTGGCCACAGGTAGGAATGATTTCCTATGGCATTCTGTGGTGCACCGTGGCTGAATAAGTCTGCTGCTGAATGTGCTCCTGTGCCTGTCCAGCACATCATGGAGAGGGTGTGAAGGATTGTCCAGTTTTGTCCTCAACTTGGACAGCATCCTCCTCTCTGAAACCACTGTCAGAGAGTGAAACTCCACACCCACGAGGTTACTAGCCTTGCGAATCAGTTTGTTTAGTCTGTTGGTGTCCGCTACTCTCAGTCTGCTGCGCCAGCACACTACAGCATAGAGGATGGCACTGGCTACCGCAGACTCTGCACTGATGCCATAATCCCATCTAAAACTGTTAAGTGTTACCCAAACAAAAAACCTTGCGTGATAAAGGACATCAAAGCACTAGGGCCTTCAGAAATGGAAATAAGGAGGAGGTGAGAACAGTTCAAAATTATCTTAAAAGATCAATCAGAGAGGCTAGGAACAATTACAGCAGGAAGCTGGAGTGAAAACTCCAATTGAACAATATGATGGAGGTCTGGAGTGGCATGAAAACCATCACTGGGCTGAGACAAAACAGTGACAGAGGAAATGATGGCAGTGTGGACAGGGCCAATTATTTAAATATGTTCTTTAACAGATGTTTGATCTGTGACTTGTGAGCTTGTGCCTCTCAGCTTTGTAAGATACTGCACCATATTTTCAAGCTCACCCTGTATCAAAGTAAGGTTCCTGTATTGTGGCAGAGGTCATGCCTCATGCTAGTACCAAAGACATCATGTCCCAGTGACCCTAAGGATTACAGACCTGTGGCATTAACCTCACACATAATGAAGACAATGGAGAGACTCATCCTGGACCAGCTAATGACCAATGATCAGCCCCCTAATGGACCCCCTCCAGTTCACCTACCAGCCCCAAACTGGTATTGAGAACGCCATCATCTACCTGCTCAACCATGTCTACACTCACCTTGATAAGCCACTGAGCACTGTGAGGGTCATGTTCTTCAACTTCTCCAGTGCATTCAACACCATCAGGCCGGCTCTACTGGGTGAGAAGATAACAACGATGCAGGTGGACGCCTCCCTTGTGGCCTGGATTATTGACTACCTCACTGGCAGACCACAGTATGTGTGTCTGCAACACTGTGTGTCAGACAGTGTAGTCTGTAACACTGGAGCTCCGCAGGGACCTGTTCTCTCTCCCTTTTTCTTCACCCTCTACACCACAGACTTTGACTACTGCACAGAGACTTGCTACCTCCAAAAGTTTTCTAATAACTCTGCAGTAGTGGGATGAGAGTGATGAAGAAGAGTACAGGACTGTAGTGAGCAACTTCGTCACATGGTGCAAAAAGAACCACCTACAGCTTAAAGTGACAAAGACTAAAGAGCTGAATGTCATGATAAGGACCAAAACACCAGTGACCCCTGTTTTCCATCCATGGGGTCTATGTGGAGATAGAGGAGGACTAAAAACATCTAGGTAGTCATATTGACAATAAACTGACCTTCATTAAATACAGAGAAGTCCTCTAAAAGAAGGGCCAGAGCTGTCTCTATTTTCTGAGACAACTCAGGTTCTGACACATTAAGGCGATATATTTGATATTCTTATTCTTATCTAACATACACATACATATATATATATATTCATATCCACTTTCATATTCACATTCTCATTCACTCCTTTCTATACTTTATTACTTTACTAATTTATATCTAACTGTGTAAATAACAATGCACTTATAACTGTAATAACAAAGTAATACCTGTGGCTATTACACTTTAAAGCTCCTCTTCTTGATAACAGAACTTTTACCTACTGCCAGGCTGAGCACATACTGTATATAGTATTGTTCAACCTTGAACCACCTATACTACAAACTGTGGACTCTCTGAATATTGGGATTTTACATATTTTATCTTAATTGTACTGCTATTTTCAGATCTGTATTTATGTACACTTAATGGAGTGTCTGTAATGCAGGCAATTCCCCCCCCCTGTAATTAAAGTCCTCTGATTCAGTCACAGGAGCATTTGTGAGGTCAAGAGGGCCTGGCTGACAATCTCCATTTGTCATGGTTCCCCCCTCGATGCCTCCCTCCTCTGGTTTCCTTGTCTTCGTCCTCTTCCCTGGCCCTTGATTTTCCCTGATCCCTAGGTGTCCTCGTCAGTAGGTTTTGTCATAGTCTTATTTTGATAGTCTGTCTGGTCCTCAGTGCTTCCCCTCCTTCTGTCTCAGCTGTTCCCCGTTACCCATTGTTCCTGTGATTGGTTGTCCCTGTCTATTTAAGTTCAGTCTTCCTGTCTACCTGTGTCGCGGCATTGTCTATTCATGCCTAAGTTGTGTCTCTTTTTGGCTGACCCATGCTCGTTGGTCCTTTTGTTAGTTCCTTTGTTTTCTTCCCTAGTCATGTCAAGTACGTTTAGCCACGCCAAGTCATGTTTTTCTCAAGTCAAGTTTTGGTCTCATGTTCTTGGATTCCTGTTCAGGTCTGTTTCTGTTAAGCACCTACGTTTGGCAATAAAGCCCTTTTCCGTTCAGCCACGTCTCTGCGGTCTGCATTATGGGTCCACACCACACCACCTCTCCCATCGGGGAGAAACCTTGACAGAA
>VUQH01025764.1:0-12196 GCA_015106775.1 Etroplus canarensis
GACGGCATGCTGTAATCTGCGAATGGAATTCCTCTTTTTTTTTTTTTTTCCAGGGATTCCTCAGACTAAACGACATACAGCTAAATGTCAGGAGCCGAGGCGCTCAAGGACTCTTCACAAGCCTCTCAAAGCTCTGCTGACAGGCTGAAGAAACAAATGATGTCATGTATTTACTGATAAACTCAGAGAAATGAGTGCCTCCGTTCCCAGTTTCCAAGCGCACATCTGTTTGTGAATGATAGTCACTGTGTGTTGTCAGGGCTAGACCCCGGTGATTAAGGAGGTGAGCAAACTCCAGCAAGACTCCGTCTGTGCGTGACAATACCAACAAAACACAAACACGAAGCATAAACATTCCCATGGATGATACTTAAAGCAAGCTCACCTGTTGAACTGGGCATCCTTCGTTTTTTGTTAGCAAATATCAGGAAACATTCGCAGGGACTTCTGTTTCTGAAAGGAAGGTTTTGTAAGTCAGATCCCTCAAGATGAGCCTGGACCTGAAAAGTGACCCAGAGAAGCTGATTTAAAGCAAAATGTAAGAAAAGAAGCCGGAGAAGCCAATGGGCAGCATGTTGTACAGTACAGATGAGCTCAGTGTTTCTAGGCTTGATAAGGGACCTTCAGGGCTGAAAAATGAACCCCACAACTGCAGTTCCTCCAGTGGCCACTTGAGGCTGGCTCCAAATGAGAGTCTTTATTCTAGAAATAATTAGAACTATTCTTATTTTAGTAGTTGCTTTAGTAATCATTTGGGTTTCAGTGGGGAAGAATCCATCAGCATCTTTTTGAGCCAGAGATTTCTTATTAGACTTGCAAATTAACTGAAAAAAAACATGAAAAAAACCCAGAGTAAATCACCTTCCATCAACTTTGTCTGGATTGCAATGGTCATATAATTTGTTCCCATAAACTGTGTTTGTGTGTGCCTCTCTGCCATCAGACAGGGTTCCTTTATACGGTAGCATAATATTTTAAGATAACTTAGTTTTGGTGAAGAACTAGAGTTGTTGTCCTGAGATGACTGTTCATGAGCTTCTGTGACTTCTCACTGGATTTTAATTCTCATGAGTTTCTGCAATACACGCAGTCAGTAAGAAGAAGACTGAACTCTTTCTTTCTGTACTTCATGCAGTACTGTGACCTCTGAATTGTGATGGATCGTGAGCCGAATAAACTATGTCATCTTATGTCTGTGTTCGAGAGTGACGGAATAATCCAAACTTGAGTTTTTCCTGCTTCCATCTTCTCTGCATGAAGCAATTTATTCCTAATTTAGTTTGTTCTCTGTTTTTACAGTAAACCCTCCTTTTCAGAGCCCCAGCGCTCAGCAGCCAAAGCTGATGCAGAGACCTTGTTAAATCACAGCAGTGCGACGCAGATGGTCGTCTCAGTGGCCACTGTTAATCTTTGATTAAACATACTCTCCTATTCCAAAGGATTTACCTTTTAAATACAGCAGCAGCAGCACATTTTAGCCCACGTGATCATTTATGTCTTTGGGTGTGTTTGCTTTTCTAGACCAGGAGAAGGTCAAAAGAGCCTGTTCGAAGATTCCCAAGACAGCCTCCTCTTCTTCCTCCCCCTCGGATCTGGGAGGCTTCCTCACTGAACAGAGGAGCGGCTCTGTCTGCAGCGGTCAGAGAAAAGAAAGAAAGAAAGAGCAGTTCACAGTGCAGTCAGAGCACTGTGCTCCTCCGTCTGTTGGGCCCTTGGATAGTTTTCAATGTAAATGCCAGAAAAAAAGAAACACAAAGAATGTTTTGTAGTGATTAAAGTGGACATTTTTCCTCTTTAAAGTGGTTATATAAGGGAGAAGAATGAATCTTTTGAATAGCAGGGGCTCAAGTAAACAAAAAAACAGGACCCTTGCTTCACTTAATGCGGCGTAATCCAGATTCTGATACGTTCTGTTAGAGCCGGCATGAAATCAGATCATAAGAGGCATGCAGCAATCTCACTCTCAGTTTTGGAGCATCATTTTGAAAAGTAAGACAAAAGCCGTGGAGTATCAGGGATTATTTATCCTCTAAAACCTTTTTCATCCATTCCACGGTCAGACCCAGTTCACTTGTGATGTGAGTGAGAGTTTAACAGGCAGTAGAGAAAAGCCTGCTAGGCTCCCCGCGGTGCTCTGCAGCAGGCCTAATCCTCACAGCTGACATCTCTGCCAAGCGTCCAGACTATCGGTTACTCTGGTTGGTGGAATGTAGGCTGCACATACAAACTGACCCATTCCTGATTTAGGACACACATCACGTCTTCCCATCAGTGAAATCCTCCTTCTGAGACTAGTTCTTATACTTTTAGGTGTGTAATTTGGACTTTTTTTGCTCCTTACAGAAACTCCAGTCATGTGGAGACTCATCCTCGCTCACTGTTCCCCCTCCCCAGAGAAGAGCCAAGTCTCTGGACCGCAGAACATCAGACACGGTCATGACGGTGAGTCAATGAATGTAACCACTCATTTAAAGGTTGATTCCACCTTAAAGCACTCAGAAGTGAAGGAAATAGAAACCACCCTCTTGAACTGGTGACATCATTTGCATAACTACATCTGTGACGTTAAGTTCCCACTTATGGAAATATAATTAGGAATCAACGCGATATCAAATTTCCAATGATTAGTTGAGTTTAGATTACGACATATTTACAAAGCAAGTCTGCGTCTGCTGCTTCATGTTGTGAAGGTTTACAAAACTGTAACCATTTGTGAAACTTTTGGAAAATTCAAAATTGGCACGCCTACTTCTACATTAATTTGAGGTGCTTACAAAGTCGCTCGAATTAAATATTGTTTTCCTAACTTTACTAAATAATACATAACAAGTGGACTAACTGATTATGTACCTTTCAGCTGCTCCCTTGTATTGTCCACCAAGGGGTCGCCATAGCAGATTAATTCACATTGGTAATTTTGCAGAGGTTTTTCCCTGGATGCCTTTCCTGACACAACCCTCCATGATGAGAGAGGTTTGTGTCCCTATCTGGGATTGAACCAGGGACCTTTTGCTTGTAAGGCAAATGCGCAAACCACTACACTACTGGGCACTAACTACTGAACATAATCTCCTGATGCACAGAGTTTGAGTTATAAGCTGTTTAGCCATTAGACTCAGATGAAGCTGCATAGTGGAGCAGAGTTCAAGCAATGGTAGGAAGAAGGATGGGACCCCCTGGAGTCGAGACGCTGGTGGTAGGGTATGACTTGGATAAAGATCTCCAAGCTACCAGGAAAAGGTGGAGATAGGCAATAAAACCTTCCCGGCACATTAAACAGAGCTTAAAAAGAGTAAGAGTAAGGCAAAACATCATCTTCTAAGATTTTTAGTCATGTTGATGCACTCACGCACAGGTTACATAAAAACTTTTGTAAACATGCAAAGAAAAGCTGTTGATATCGCAGGTAAGAAAACCCTCTAAACTGGTGAACCTTTGCTGTTAGCTTCATCCATGCTATGTTAGCTTTAGAAATCGGCGCATTGCTGCTGATGTGTAGTGCAGGAACCACAGTCCCATCGATGGCCCTGGATCCAGATTTTTAAGTCAGGATCAGACAGATATCTGATTCAGACATCAGACTGGCACTTCCCTGCACATTAAGGAGCTCCCACCAGTTACTTGAGTACTTTACTGAAGTACAGGTTTAATGTGTTCTACTTGTACTTTATTGAAGTGCTATGCTACTTTCTGCTTCTCCTATATTTTGAATGTAAATATTGTACTTTCTTCATACCATTTATTTTAAAGCACTTATTATTTTGCAGATAAATTATGTTATTATAGACAAGCCACTTTTCTGATGGAAGGCTGCATCAGGAAGGGCATCCAGTGTAAAAACATGCCAAATTAACTATGTAGTGGTGACGTCTTGTGGAAACGCAAGGGAGCAGCTGAAGGTACTTGCTTTACTTTAAATAAATTTGGATTGTACAACTTGTACACTGTTAAGCTTCTTAAATATTGGACAATCCTTCCCACTGTCTCGATGACGTGCTGGACGGGCACAGGAGCACGTTCAGCAGCAGGCTCATTCCACCATGATGCTCCACAGAACGCCACAGGAAATTATTCCTACCTGTGGATGTCAAACTCTTTAATTCCTCCCTGTGACAGTTTCATATTAAATATTTACATATTGTATACAGTGTTTAACTTCAGAGTTATTTATGTTTACATATTTCAGTTCATACAGACAGGTTTATTGGTTTATTTATTTTAATCATAATTTTCTTACCGCTTAAAGTTATATCTACTGCTCTTCTAATTTGTATTCATTTATATTTTACTGTGTGTCTGTGGCACAATACAGTTCCTCCCCAGGATTAATAAAGTATCTCTGATTCTGATATATAGTACAGCTTTTACTTCACTAAAAAGTAAATAGAGGAGTACTTACATAGCACTTTTTTACTCTACCTGAGTGGTCAAAGTGCTTTCTACTACAAGCTTCATTCACACCAGTGTTATGTCCAAGGATACTTAAGTGTGTGGACCGAAGGAGCCTAGGATTGAACCACCAATCTTCCAAATGATAGACAACCTGCTCTGCCTCCTGAGCCACAGCTATCTCAGAAGTCCAAAAGTCCAGATAATTTTTTTTAACTTTGCCACACCACTGTCCAATTCAGAAATGTGTTTAAACTGCACTTCCAGCAACAAATCATGAGCCTGAAAATCATGCTCAGTGTTTTCTACACTACACCCCTTGCTTTGTTCTTGGTCCCCCGCCTGTTACACCATTTTAAAAAATCCTGGAAACACCCCTGTTGATAATGTGCCTAAATTAAAATAAAATTCACCCCTTTGGATTTTCTTACAGGGAAGCTTTTTTTGCCCATAAACAGACATTAGAAGTGTAGTTAAACCACAACAGAAACTCATGGACGGATTATCGAGACCACAAGTCCTGGACACAAGCTTGCCACAAGCCTTCTTACCTTCTCATGCACAGCCACATAAGACTGCTTAAACCCACACAGCGTGTATTACTTTGAACTTATATTACTTACACATGTTAAAATGCCGATGTTCTGTTATTTTCTTTACATGTCATACATTGCACAGCATAAACAACACTTTCATCCAGATCATATCTCAGTGGAAAATGTCCTACCTAAAGCATAGACATTCTTTTGGTGTTCTTTGTAGAAAATTCATTGATCAAAGTTCAGCTTCCAGACAGTTCAGTTAAGAGACAGACGTTTCAGGTGTCTCTGTGTTACCCTGAGTTCATTTCTAAACCTGAACATTTGCAAAAAAAATGTTTTGACAGGAATAACAAATACTCTTGACTGTATATGTCAGGGAAGCACAGTTTGTAATCCACAATCAGGCAGAGGAAGCAGCCAACATCCCTCTCTTCTCTCCTCTTTATTCTCTTTTTGTCTTTATCTTGTCTACAGCCCGATTTATTGAACTTCAAGAAAGGTTGGATGGTCAAACTGGATGAAAATGATCAGGTAAACATTTTTATGACTCTAAACTAAGCAGAAACTGATTATGTAAAGCTGTCCCGGTGATTTAAAGGATGTTAACAACCTGTGTGAAATGTGCTTTGCTTCCCTCTAGTGGAAGAAATATTGGTTTGTGCTTTCGACTGACAGTCTGAGATACTACAAGGACTCAGTGGCAGAGGAGGTCATTTGAAATCAGTTTTTGTAAAGTAAAACGTACGTAGGTTTCGTGTGTTATTCAGCACCACATGCATGATGTTCTCTTCTTCTCCTCTCAGGCCTCAGATCTGGAAGGAGAAATCAACTTAGCAAAGTGTTATAATGTGTCTGAGTACGAGGTGCAAAGAAACTATGGCTTTCAAATCCACGTAAGTCTTCACATCAGATCAGAACTTCGTCTGCTGCCTTAAACATGAGGTTTAATTAAACGTTTTCATGTCACAGACCCCAAAGGGCGTCTTCACGCTGTCAGCCATGACTGCAGGGATACGAAAGAACTGGATTCAGGCTCTGATGAAGAACGTGAATCCGGCCAACGCCCCCGATGTGACCAGGTAACCAATTAAACTTTATTTCTGTTTAACAGCATTCGTACAGGTTCTGCTGTTCGAAGCATTTAACAGGAGTATAAGATGCAAAAGTAGCTAAAAATAAAGTGAAGTCAAAATAATACTACTGTAGGACTAAAATAAAATGTTGGTGTATTAACCTGATGAGCTAATGCCAGGGCATGCCATTTTTCGTCCATCAGTCTGTCCACAATTCACAAGAATCACTACTTCTCCAAGAATACTAGTCAGAATTTAGTTACACACTGCACAACTGACACACAATGATCGCCTAATGGGTCTTCACCCAAATTGTGCCCAAATTTAGAGGCTTTTTTCCATTTTCACAAGAATCACCATTCCTCCTACAGTATTTTCAGATTTTAGGGAAATGTCCACTCGACCCAGAAAATCTGCAGGGAGCCGTAAAACATATTTGGACCTTATAACGTCTGCTTATTTATAGTATTAGTTTTATGTTTGTTGTGCTTATTTTTCCTGCTGTAACAAGAGAATTTTCCAACTTTGGGATTAATAAATTAAAATGAACGTACCTTCAGCTGCTCCTTTTTATTCTCCCCAAGGGGGTCGCCACAGTGGAATAAACCGCATTGGTTTTATGCCAAACGCAACCCTCCATGGTGTGAGGGGGCTTGTGTCCCCACCTGGAATCAAATCAGGGACCTTTCATTTGTAAGGCAAATGTGTAAACCACTACACTAATAGACACTAATAAATTGTACTGAATAAATATTCCCATATGTTTTCAGAAGGTGACGCAGCCTTTTAAATATAAATTGGCATATCAAAATAAAAGGTGAAAATGATTAAAACTTTTACCATGTGGCTATTCTGCAGCAGATACTTATGATTATTTAGTGCTTTAACTTTCCATTTTCATTAAAATAATACCTTGATTTTTCTTTAATGTATACAATTATAGACCTCTAATAAATTACATTGTTTAATTGTTATTTACTTATATATTAGAAATTAAAAGGAGCCCACTTTGATAAGATATAAGCTAATTATTGGCCTGTACCTTTAAATATAGTAAAAGCAGGCAAAAACAGGACATTTTCAGTTTGACTGTGACTAGAGTTTAGCCTCAGTTTGAGCATATGAGTGATCTGCCCATGTTAAACTGTTAAATTCTTTATTTTCCTTCTCCTTTGTTTGGATTTGGAATCCATAGGGGGACTAAAGATGAGCCATATGTGTATACATCAATGCTAGACACAGCAGTTGAGGTCCAGCTAAATTAAAAGGATCATTTTTATGTTCATCTACTTTTTTTGTCAAAGCCACAGGGAGTCAGTGGAGATGAGCAAAAGAGCCGCATATGGCTCCAGAGCCACAGGTTCGAGACCCCTGACCTAATGGGTCCTCACTAGGGTGGCCAGGTGCCCCTCTTCATGTGGGACTACACGGCATTTTCATCCCTTGTCCCCTATTGCACATTATGAGACAATGGATCTAGTTTTCTCAAACTGGTCCCCACAAAGTTACAACCTATGCAGATTTGATGGAATATGATGAAATGTCCTCCAGATGCTAAATGCCTCTCAGCATTCGTGCCCCACACTTTTAAACACAGATATGCTCTTAGTCCAACACTTAGTTTGTCAGGATCTGGTCACCCAGGTCCTCACCCAAATAGTGCTCAAGTTGAAGTTCAGCATCATGTTTGTCATTTTTATGAGCACTTTACCCCTTTCACACAAATCACTACTCCTAGGAGTATTGCTCTGGATTGTAATTTAACTTTTTACTAAACGGGAAATGAACTCTTGAGATTACAAATCTCTTTTGGGAGAGTGTCCCGGGCTATCACAGGCAGTATTAACCTAGCACGTGTTTTAACAACAGAAGAAACTGGAGCTCCCACACTGCACAAACACAGGGAGAACATGCAAACTCCCTGGAAAAGGTCCCTACTTGGGTTTTAACCCAGGACCATCTTGCTGTGAGGCAACAGTGTTAACCACTGAGCTACCGTGCTGCCAGTGTGCTGGCGAGGAGGCTCGCCCTAGTGCTTGACCGGCCTTGATATGATGATGGCATTTATATATACATGACAGAGGGACACATGCAGCCACTCATTTTATGTTAAGATTCATAAAATGAGTGTTTGACTTCTCAGTGGATTTGAATTCTCATTACTTTGTGCAACACAGCCAACCAGTGACAAGGAAACGTCACTTTCTGTACTTCACACAGTACAATAACCTGTGAATTGTTAGAGATCATGAGCTGGATGAGCTACTACATCACTGATGTTCTGGTTTTATGTGACGTGCTCAGGGACTACGGCAAGTTTAGATCTGATATTTTCTCATATTGATGTCTGTTAACATGTGCGGGTCTCTGTTAAATAATGAATGGAAAGATTTTTTTAAACGGATAAAGAGAAAGGTGAAATCCCTGAATTCAGGTTATTACTTCAGTAGATGAGAGTGTTGTGAATGTAGTTTTGACTACGTTATGCAGTCCCCAAAACGGAGCTCCCGCATTGTCCTTTATGTGAGACTGCGCGGCGTTTTTTTCTCCTTGTCTTCCTGTAGCATATCTTGAGACAGTGTCCCACATTTTGACGGGCTCTGCAGGACGTGCACTTTTCTGAAGTCTGGCTTTTGCCCTGATGCATGTGAAGAAAGCAGGAAAGGCTTTTTTATTACAGTCAAGTGAAGGTCAGCCTGTCTGATGCTATACCAATCAGGGAAAGTTACAGGTCACCAACAACTCACAAGCTTTGTGGATTTATGTGAATAAGAATTGCTGAAAGTGTTTGATACGGCTCAAAAGAGGCATGTCAGTCTAAGGGTGCATCCCAGCTGAAAACTGAAGAGGGTTCCCTGATAGAACAGCAACTGAAATAACAGGGAAATAAAACAGAATACGGGAGTATATCAAGACTGATTTATGAGACCATTAGAACAAATTTAAGCTTCCTTTCAGCCATCTGTCCATTTTCTTCCGCTTATCCAGTTCGGGGTCGTGGGGTGCTGGAGCTTGTCCCGGCTGTCATAGAGCGAGAGGCAGAGTACACCTTGGACAGGTCTAACACAGAGAGACAGAAAACTACTCACACTTACAGCTAACTTAGAATTGCTAGTTAACCTAACCCTGCATGTCTGTGGATGGCATACCCAGGGAGAGCCCACACAGGCACAGGGAGAACATGCAACCCAAATCATGACCCACTGTCCCACACAAAGTGTTTGCCCCACATAAATGTTGTTGGCATCTGGTCACCCCAGCTCCCACTGGTAGGGTGCGGACAGCCAAGTTAAAGACATGAATTAATATTAAATAAAATTGTGTCAGAAAAAGACTTTTGCTCTCTAATTTTTGCCTTGTTCAGGGACATACTGGATGAGTTTATCTCTTTGTGCTTCAAACTGGTATTTTATTTAAAACAAAGAAGGAAATATAGAGAAGAGATTTCTTCTTGACAAGTTGCTCGAATAAATAAAGCTTTTTGTGAGAAAGGACAAACCAAAAAAGCTGCTTGGAATCTTTCAAAGTTACAGCTAAAAAGGAGAAAGCTGTCAGAATAATATAGTAAAGTAAATATCACACTATTTGCCTCTGAAGATTATAACAGAGCTTGTTCTTTTCTAGTTTTTTCGGTCCTGCTCACCATTTTTTTCCCCGTCTCATTCTCAGTTTACCTGGCCAACACATTTCTTGCAGCCCACCTGAAGTCCTCCCCAAACCAGATGTGACTCAGGACTCTCCCTCCACCGACATCCCCTCGGAAAGCGACCCTCACCCCAAAGCCAGGAGTGTGACGGAAAGACGGCGTGAAGGACGCTACAAAACCTTCGACTGGACTGAGTTCCGGCCTCAGAGCAAGCCATCAGGAGATGCAGATCCCCAAAGGACTACATCTCCCTGCTCGCTGGAGTTGGGTGACCTGGAGCGAAGGAAGAGGCGCGAGGAGAGGAGGCGGAGGTATGAGAGCATGTTGGGCTTCTCTCTAGTCGTCAACGGCAGCGTCCGAGCACTGAGTCCAAAATCACAGCAGAGAGTGGAGGAGGAGATTGAAGACTGCTGGAAGCAGGTGGAGAATACGGTGTTCAGGCTGGAGAGGACGGTCCCACTGTTTACTGAAGAGAAAGATGCAGAGGAGATGGAGAAGCTGCTGCACAGCTACAGGAAGGCGGTGAGTGAGCACCCAAAGCGTTCTCTCAGTTTTAGAAAGTCATCTAGATCTGCAGCTACAAGTGAAGTTGGTTTTTTTTGCCTTTGCTTCAAACCTCCTGAAGTTTCATGACATTTGATTTGGTAGTTTTTGTGTTTGTCCTGTTGACAGACAGGCAAACTGCACTGAAAGCAGACGTTAATAACAGTGAATTAGATGTGGAAGAACTCAGCGGTGAACTGAAACTTTATTGAACTTTTGAGCTTCACTCAGCTCATTATTTTTGTCTTCTTGCACTTTTTTTTCTGGTTCAGTCTCCTTGATCCTGACTTGTTCTGCACCAAAACAGACAAATACAGATAATGACTGGCTGGTGAAGAAACAGGAGCACTTAGCGCCTACAAAGACAGATATTTTTCTTGGGAATTAGAGTCTGGAAAATCAGGTGGAAAGAAACATGACCCTGAGTAAATGCTAATGTCAGTATTGTAATTGAAGATGTATCCAGTGTGGATGCATCTGCTGTGTTTGTCCTGTCCGGCTCATTTATGATCACGCCCATACTGTATGTCTAGCATATACGTAGAATAAAAAACTTTCCCATTCTCTCATTCCCATTTATGTGTATGCTATGTTTTTCATTAGTTTGACAGTTATGTACTTCATGCTATTAATTACCATAGACTGTATATAAAAGATGGACGTAGCCACTGTGATTTCTGGATGATGCATTTTGAAGCCTCGATTATAGTGTTTTGGCTACCAGAAGTGGCCTTATTTGGATAAGGGATTGCGGCACTAAGATATATCAGCTAATGCTAGCTGGCTTAATTAGCAAGCTGCCGCTACATAGATACAGATACCTGCTAATTAGTGCTAAGTAATAAACTGATAAAATTTCGAACCTGTTGCACAAACTTCTTAGATGATCTATAGCGCAGCAAACCATATCATCATCAGGTAATTCCATTAAAGTGCTGCCAAAGACATCAATAGTGAACTGTCTCTCCCAGAGTGTGTTTCTCTCTGCTCTCCTGTCTCTTTTCCCCCTCTGTGCGCCTGGTTCTGGCGGAGGTCTCTGCCTCTAAAAAGGGAGTTCTTTCTTCCCACAGTCTCCAAGTGCTTGCTCATACGGGATTGTCTCATTGTTGGGTTTTTCTCCCTAATACTGTAGGGTCTTTACCTTATAGCACAGCAACTTTTGCTGTGATTCGGTGCTAAATAAATAAAATTGAATTGAATCAAACAGAGCTGTACTTCGGAAATGAATTAGGTGAGACCTAGCGGACTGTGCTGGCACAGGCGTCCATCAAAGCAGCCATACCTCAAACTTTATGTCCTACCACTGCTCGAA
Organism: Etroplus canarensis; assembly: GCA_015106775.1. Classification (NCBI taxonomy): domain Eukaryota; kingdom Metazoa; phylum Chordata; class Actinopteri; order Cichliformes; family Cichlidae; genus Etroplus; species Etroplus canarensis. Next base: position 11,506 of record VUQH01025764.1, read on the forward strand.
GGGGTGAGTTATAAAAAAATTCAGCCCCAAACAACTATCATGAAGGCAGGTCCCAGCTGTAGAGACTGATAGGCTGATTTCTGTTCTCGTCTTGATGTGTAGCCGAGTAGTGGTGGTATGCAGGAAAACAGACGACTGGAGTCAGGGAGACTGATAGCAGATGCCCACCGCATGCATAGGAGCTACATCCAACCAAGAGACAAAGAAAGCGTCCACCTACAGTGGGTACGGAACGTATTCAGACCCCTTTAAATTTTTCACTCTTTGTGTCATTGCAGCCATTTGCCAAAATCAAAAAAGTTCATTTTATTTCTCATTAATGTACACTCAGCACCCCATCTTGACAGAAAATAACCAGAAATGTAGAAATTTTTGCAAATTTATTAAAAAAGAAAAACTGAAATCACATGGTCATAAGTATTCAGACCCTTTGCAGTGACACTCATATTTAACGCACATGCTGTCCATTTCTTCTGATCCTCCTTGAGATGGTTCTGCTCCTTCATTGGAGTCCAGCTGTGTTTAATTAAACTGATTGGACTTGATTAGGAAAGGCACACACCTGTCTATAAGACCTTACAGCTCACAGTGCATGTCAGAGCAAATGAGAATCATGAGGTCGAAGGAACTACCCAAGGAGAAGATCACTGTGGCAAAGCACAGAGATGCAGTAGGGAGATGGGAGAAAGTT
>VUQH01025767.1:3517-13940 GCA_015106775.1 Etroplus canarensis
TAATACTATGACGATGAAAGACTGACGTTGAACTGAAGTTCATTATGCACAATTCCCATTGCATTCCCGGCATAGTCCCGGTATTGCCGATAATAGCTGGTCAAAACGGCATGATCGGGGCAATGATGCCAAACGATATCAACATTAAAAGAGAAAACATCATGAGCGTATCCTGAAAGCCGGTCACAACGTGAATACCGGCCTTTTGACGGGAATATAACGACAACAGATCGTCAGAAACCCAATTTTCAGCCATTTTACACCAGTTTTGATCGGGAATGCTAAATTGGCAGGGATCGCCATAATTGGCGCTATTACGGCTTCTGTGGAATGGGGGTCGAATGGGGGTCTAAGTGCCACCCAGAGGCACTGCCCCAGACCACCACGCAGTGAAACAGAGGTGTGTCAATCAAGACATCAACAACCTTGAGGGACTCAAACCTCATTTACCCCAGGGAGACTGTCAAACAGCTGTTTAGCTGCTTTCTGCCTTGCATGTGTGACGTTTATTCCCACCCACAGCCTGCAACCATTGCAACTGCTTCATATTAGTTTCATCAATCTGCTGAGGCAATCTAGGCAACTTCCCCCCTGGGGTTAATAAAGGACTCAGATTCTGACTGTAGCCAGTGCCACTCTACTTTGCTATAATCTGTTAGGAGGAACAGAACCAGGGTCACAAAAATTCTACACAAACCCATTAAGAATAGACTGGCTCTGTTGCTGGATAGAAACTGGACTCATTTGAAGCAGTGGTGGAGAGGAAGACAGTGGACAAACTGTTATCCACTGTGGCTAACCTGACCACCCCTTGCTTCTCACAGACTGATACAGCTTCACAAGGACTGGTACAGGAGGTCTTTCCTGCCTCAGGGAACACCTCACCTCTGTCCAACACTCCATTTCACTTAACTCTCCTCACTTCAGCCAGCTAAATTGTACATCTGGTCTTCACTGCCCCCTACCACACTGCAACTTGTCTATTATCCATGTGTAAAATGTGTACACTGTATACTTTCTACACTTCTTAGTACCTTAAATTATTCTTGTACATTTTTTATTTTTTTACATTGTCATTTTCCTTGCAGAGTGGTTTTTATTTTAGACATGTGAATGCTCTATATACCATTTATACTGTGAACACTCATTTTTGTATCCAACTTGCTGCTTTAACATGAGATGTTCCCAGTTTGGGATGAATAAAGCATATTCTGTCTATCAACCATCTGTCCATAAGAAAATAGAAATGAGTAGATAACTAGATTAAAATAACATTGCAAAAAGTGATTAATCAGCTATGTTCTAGACACAGATTTAAAAAAATTAAAAAAAATAATCAAAAATAATTATGCAAATGTAGACTGTACAGTATTCAGATTGGTTGGGTAGCACCTGTGCTTTTTTTGGTTTTTGACCATTGATTGATGTTCTTTCACCACCTGCTCGACTACATTTCTGGAACACACCAGTGATGAGATCTGCTTTGTCTGCTAAAAGTGGACTTTGTCATGTCACCTTAGGAAAACCAACGCATGTAACTCAGTCATTAAAGGAATGTCACATCCAGACAGACTGGCAGGCCCAGAACATACACACATACTGGTAATGAAGAAAAACAGACTTGTGTCAAACTGAGCCCAGTGCACCTCTACCACTGCCCTCAAGCTCAGCCCACTGCCGACAGAATAATAAGAATTAAATTAAGATATTTATTCATTACATTAATAAAACAATAAGTTTTACAAAATTTGTGTCATCTTGGACATCTAAACAACTATGATACCAATAAGAAAATTTAGGAGTAGAATAAAATATTGTAAGGACAGATGGGCACACAACGGAAAATTCTGACATCTACTAGCCAGATTTTTGCCAGTAAATACCGTTAAAATGTGTGCTGAAGCAGGAAATGGTTTACTGCTGCAGTTAACTAAAATGCAATGATCTGTTCAAGGTCCACGAGGATGTAATAAATTAGCATGAGCGTTGAAGAGTTAAACCGCTGAAACTTCGCTCTGTGACAAAGATGGAGCAGAGGCCATGAAGAGATTAATATTTCTTAGCATTTTTGGTACAATCATCCAATCAACTAAACTTAATTTCAGTTTTTTAAAAGAATTTTATTAAATAAAAGTTTAAAATCCTACAATACAATGAGCAAACACTTGGTGACAGAAGGGAGAAAACACTTTTAACTGAAAGAGATCTCCGGCAGAACCCGATCATTCAGGATCTCACGGGAGAAAGACTGTAAAATGAATGCAGAATGTAACAGAATCAAGAAAAGAGAGGATGGTAGAAATGTGATCTGTCTATGTCCTATCAGTACTTTCTTGATAGTATTTTGGGTCCAGTGAAGAATTTTCATGGAGCTTTGAGTTCAACTCAGACGACTCAATTTCAATAATTCAGCTGAAAAGTAATGAAATATTAGCTAGTTTTTCCAGTTAGACTGCTATCTTTCATCTGTGCAATATTACCCACATTACAAACATTCTGACTGTATAAGATATTTGTTAAATGTGCTTATTAGAGGATACGTCTGGATAAAAAAGTGACTCCAAGTTACTGAAGGACAAGGTAATGCCATACGGATCAAGCATCTTGTTAGACATGAAGATTCTGAGATTTTTTAGAGCCAAATACAGTAATCTGAGTTCGTCTGAATTTAAGAAGAGAGGTGACCATCAGCGAGCTCATGCTCAGAAAAAGCACTACAGATGCAATGTTTGCTTTGAGAGTGTTGATGGAGAAATATAGAGAAGGTCAGAAGGAGTTGCATTGTGTCTTTGTGGATTTTGAAAAAGCATATGATATGATGCCAAGAAAGCAAGTCAGGAGTGTCAGAGAAGTATGTGAACGTGGTGCAGGACATGTATGAGGACAGTGAGACAGTGGTGAGGTGTGCAGTAGGAGTGACAGATGTGTTGAAGGTGGGGGTGGGATTACATCAGGGATCAGCTCTGAGCCCCTTCTTGTTTGCAGTGGTGATGGACAGATTGACAGATGAGGTCAGGCAGGAGTCTCCGTGGACTATGATGTTTGCAGACGACTGTGATCTGTAGTAAGAGTAGGGAGGAGGTGAAAGAGAGCCTGGAGATGTCCAATTCAATTCAGTTTTATTTATGTTGTGCCATTTCACAACAAAAGTTGCTTCAAGGTGCTTCAAGGTGCTTCACACTGTAAGGTAAAGATCCTACAGTATTAGAGAGAAAACCCCAACAATCAGAACATCCCCTATGAGCTGCACGTGGCAACCGTGGGAAGGAAGAAATCAAATTTTAACAGGAAGAGACCTCCAGCAAAACCTCAGGGAGGGGCAGCCATCTGCCTTGACCAGTTGGGGGTGAGGGGAGAGAAGAGGGAACGAAGAGCAAAGAGAAACACAGCCTATGGGAGAGGTGCAGGTATGCACAGGAGAGAAGAGGAATGAAAGTGAATAGACATAAGCCAGAGTAGATGTGTGTGAATAAGAGGGAGACAGGTAGCATAGTGAAGATGAAAGGAACAGAGGTAGTGAAGGTAGAGTATAAATATTTGGGGTTGAGGCAGATACATCATCCAACCACCAAATTATTCAGTGTTGCAGAACAGTTATTATAGTTTTGTACTTTCTAATGAGTTTTTATTGTGTCTTGTTTTGAGTTTTTGTTTTGAATTCAGTTCATTTCCAGAGTGGGTTTGCTAGTTTTAGTTTAGTTTTTGTTAGTTTCAGTCTTAGTTTTCTTAATTATTATAATATGGATGGTATTTGTCAGGGGAAGGTTTAAGATGTTTAGATCAGAAATCATAATACAAAACACTTTCTGAAGGCAGATGAGTCACAGTCATGTAGACATCCTGAGTCTCAATAAACAGAAGCACCAACGCCTCATCAGACAGACTGACTGACCAAATTTAACCCAACCGACAAAGTCTAGAACTAAGAACTTTTTCTCTATGTTTTTATTTTATGTCAGTTAACTAAAATTATTTTTCTCATGTATTTTTAGTTTTTAGTTTAGTTAACTATAATAACCTTGGTACAGAAGACTAATGGCCTCTGTCTTTCATGTAATTTGGGCTTTACTCAATATATATATATAATGTGCACATTCAGAGGAATATTGTGTGTGCGTCCTGGGTCACTTGTACTCATCTGGCTGCTTGAGAATCTATCATACAGGGTGGTGGCAGAAGTGCTTATACCCATTTCTGATTGAAAAGTAGTTTTGGTAACATTCAGCTCTTGAACCTGAAGCATCCACCTCTCATTTCAGCTGCCAGCTGTGTTACAGATCACAAAACTTTCTACATGATGAAACTATTTCACTTCATTTTTAAACAGTATCTATGTGCCTCACAGAGCAACTTAGTTTCTTCACTTCACAACATTTCATAGTTTCTTCTCTCACCTCCCTCTGTACTGTATTTACAGTTTACTTTCATAACTCTTGGCCTATTCCCCCCTCATATTACTGTCTATAAGAGAAGGAAACCAGGAGGGAGAAACATCCTGCAAGAAGGGCAGGGTCAGGAAAAGAGCAGTGCAGTTTCTGGATTTACTCAGTCACAGGAATAACCCAACAGCTTTTTTGTGCTGCCATGCTTACTCATTTCCAGGAAAGGAACGCTAGTGTCCAAAAAAAAATATTTATAGTTGAAAAAACAATTTTTAATGGTGATGAATGGAAGATATGATTTTTTTTTTTTAAATGGACAAAGTAAATGAGGAAAGCTGACTTTGCTGTCAAATAGATTTCTGCCCTGCTGGGTGATGTAGTGAGACTTGGTTTCTTGGATGATAACATCGACACAAACTAAATGAATCTCAGTTTTGATTGTTCTTTGTAAAAGAAAGGCATCACTTTTCAATGCCCGCAAGGCATTTCTAAAAAACTGTAGGTAATTTGATTAAATCTGTTGCAGCCACAGCTAAAACAGATTTGGACATCAACACCATGAAATTAGAGACTGATGTTGTTTATACTGAAAATCAAATATGGCTGTCCACCGGACCATGAGAAACCTTATAAAGCAACCTTCACTAATGACCTGTACCTATTTACAATAAATCCATCTTTTACAAGTAGGACTTTTACCAATCCAGGGCTGTGCTGTTGACCCCTACCTGTTCCTTAACCCTAGAACACTAACCCAACGTTAGTGCTGGGTGACACTAACCCTGGAACATGTTAGTGCTCTAGGGTTAATAGTACTTTTTGTAAATTCCTGTATTGTAAAAATGATTTAAAACCTTCCAAAATTTGCTAAAGCTATAAACAGAAAGAGATGAAAGAACCACTATAACTTAATGTCTGAAACATCTGTGTATTGTGCTGAGGAGATATTAACTGAAGTTGAACTAGACACTTGGTGTACTTCTGTGTAATACCACTTTGTACCCCAAGATGAAGAAGCAAATCAATGCAACCTTTTTTTAACCAATCAAGTTATCAAGAACACATTTAGGTACATTTTAGTGTAAATTGCAGAAGGTCATGACAAAAAAATACTTTTTAGGTGGGGCAAAGCAGTCTCACTCTCAATTCATCACAGATGGTTGCTGGATCAGGACTCATTGGTGTCACAACAAGATACACACTTGGTGCAGACGGGAGACTTCCGCCTTGTAACATGTGGTTCACGTTTTGAAGGATTAAACCCCAAAGCATTATCCATCCATCTATCCTTTTTCTGTTTCGTATCCAGGTCCGAGCCACAGAACCAGCAGTCTAAGCAGATGCCTAAACCTTCCCCGCCCCGGCCACCTCCTCCAGCTCCTCTGAGGGCACACCAAGGTATTACCAAGCCAGCCAAGGCATGTAATCTCCTCCCAGGAAGCATCCTGGTCAGAAGCCCAAATCACCTCAACTGTTTCCTTTTGACGTGAAGTAGTAGTGGTTCTACCTAAACCCTTTCAGGATGGCTGACTTCCTAACCTTATCTCTAAAGGGAGAGCCCAGTCACCCCTTGGAGGAAACTCTTTTTGGCATCTTGTGTCCATGACCCCATCCATTCAGTCACAGCCCAGAGCTCGTGAGCACTGGTGACAGTGGGACCATAGATTGACTGGTAAATCGACAGCTTTGTTTTCCCACTCTGCTCTTTTCACCAGTGTATAGTCCACATCACTGCTGATGCTGCACAACTTCATCTGTCAATGACCTACTCTGTTCTCCCCTCACTTGTGAACAAGACTTTGAGATACTTAAATTTCTCAACTTGGAGCAGCAACTCTCTCCCGACCTGGAGTGGCCACGCAACCCTTTTCTGACCAAGAACCACACATATGGGCATGATGGGGTACCTGGCCTTCACCACAGGCTCAGATCAAATGAGCAACATGGGCCAGTCCTTGTGTGGGCCCATCCTCTGCAGAAGGGGCTGTACGGGTCTGGTGCTGTGTGGATTGGGTGATGGTCAGAGGTGGAGGCCATGTCGGTTCAATCTCTGGTTGCTAAAAGTGGCTATGGGCATGTGGAACGTCCACCCAAACATCATCTTTTCCTGAAACTAAACAGAAAATCTAAAAGCAGTCGTCTCACAGAGGACACAGTGAGTGCTTCTCACTATGCTTACTTGCGCTCTTGTGGACTTCTGAAACATCAGTTGCAGCCACAGTTCAGTTCCAATTCAAAGTACATATCAAGGTCACTCAAAATGCCCCGCTGTGTTCTTGTTCCACCCACATTATCAATGATGCATCAGTGTTGACTTGTGTGGACTTAAGACAGCCAAGTATCCTATACATCTTGTACATTACAGGATACTTGGCTGTCTTAAGTCCACACAAGTCAACACTGATGCATCATTGATAATGTGGGTGGAACAAGAACACAGCGGGGCATTTTGAGTGACCTTGACTTGATACGTACTTTGAATTGCCCCAAACTGCAAGTAAAGTTTTGAAAGACGACCATTTCTGTGTAACCAAAACACATTTAAGATGTTTTTAGGTGAGAATGTTGCAGTGTAAACTTCAAATATTGGGTTGGTTTGTCAAGATGGCATCTTTTTAGAGACGTACGCTGACATTTTCAAAGATCAGAGATCCTGCTAGCATAGTGGCAAACAGAGCTCACAGTACTTGCTGAGAACAACCTGCTCCCCTTCTGAAAATCCCCACTGGTTCTCGCCAACACAAGATATAATTTGTCCATAGCTTATAGCTGAGCACCTGGTTGAAGTGCTAATAATGTTTTTTTAAAAGAACATGGGTAATTATCTGTATTATGAGCCATTTTTATTATAAATATTACTCAGGTTAAAATATGGCTAACACGCAGTGTACACTGTGGAGCTGAGTAGCCAAGCCGAGCAGTGACATCACCAAATACGCTGGTGCTTCAATTGTGCACTGCGTCCTCTCGTCCTTGAAAGTCGGAACACCCTCGTGAACTTGCCAAGTACAAACTAGCAAATACATTCTTGAGTACTTGGGTATTGAGAGACGCCCATACTCCTGTCTTAGTTCAAATGCAGGGCGTAATACACTAGGCCATATTTTATATTTTTCCACTATTCTAGAGAACTAACCTGTACACAGAATGCTGTTGCCAAAGTGCATTAAATGTACTGGCGAGGGGTCCTGGCCAAGCACGAGTAAGTGAAAAGTTGGGAGGGAGAGCGTGGTGGGGAAAGTGAAAAGAATGAATAGGCCAACTGTGTTAAAAGTCTTGAAAACTTAAACGATTAAAAAAAGTTGGGCACTCTGTCTAAGCTGCTAGAAAGATATAATTTACAACATTAGGAAAAAAGTTCAAAAATATTCAGTCTTAAATTAATTTGCCACTTCATTCACCAAGAGGTAAAAAAGATATTCAGAAATTAATGTTAACAATTAAAAACAGAGCTTTATAAAGCAGCATGGTTCATAAATAAACAAAAGATGCATTAAGTGCATTTACAGTAAAAGAGTAAACTTGTGTTAATTTCTTTAAAACGAGTAAAGCCACCATATCAGGGGCAGAGGAGGGTTCTCTTGTCCTACCTTAAACACTTTTGGTATGCAATACCCACAGCATACCAGGAGCACCCACAACTATGTTTTACTATTCACAAGTAAAAACTGATATTCAAACAATACACCTGCCAGGAAACAGTTGTGTGTAATAAAGACATATCACTATGAAAAAATGTGATTACAATTCTCTGGAACATAGCCAAATAAAATTACCTTTTAAACTTAAAGCTGTAGACTTGTAATATTTAAAAAGGGTTAAGTTCACAATTTTTCAACTATGTCTGAAAACAATAATGACGTGCTGATCCATTATTCAAACAGGAGAGGGGGTCCTTTTGTGCAAAAATATGTCTGAAAAATGTTAGTTTCACTGGAGCTCAGAAGAGGCACCAGCAGCCTGTGTTCACCAAACCCACTATGGACCTTTCAGAATACATCAGAGTATTATTTTCAATGAGGACTGTGGAATTTGTCCCCAATAACAAACTGACCTGGCATAGCCGAGGAGGACATCACAGAAACAGTTTCAGTGTTTTGTACATACATATCTGCAGTTTAATTTTGAAATGTGACTAAAGTGCTCTGTCATATGAATACAATAAAAAACTGTGGCTCCAAAAGCAGTGCCAGGTTTGGGGTCTGCTCTCTGACCATCACCTGACAGTAAGCTACACACCAGCGGCTGGAAGTTTCTCCTGACAAACAAACAGTTAATGATTAGAGAGATGAGCTAGTCCCAGTGAGCTGTATTACACTTGTTCATACCTCCATATCCACTGTACATGGTAGCTGTGGTGATTAATGTCGAGGCTTCCAAGTAAAGGGTCCACCCAAATCCAGACTCAACTGTTCAGTCTCCTCTCCCAGTGGACTCTTTGGTATACTTTAAGAACTCGGTTTCTTTTCCCTTCAGCTCCTCCAGTCTTTTTGGAATCTGTTTCCTTCTTTTTGAAATAGTTTTACTTGCTGTCTCTATCCTAGTCTATTTGCCTTCATATCGGCCCCCCATTTTCACAGTCACGGCTGTTAATCCTTCGTCCACTCTCCTACTGATCCCCCCTCTCTCTCTCTCTCTTTCTCTATCACTGTGATAAGAGGAGGGGGAGGAGAAGGGAGGACGAAACAGGAAAAAGCAAGGTCCTCCCTTCTCTTCATCCCTGCTGACATCACCAGTGTTTCCTGCCCCTCCTTCTCCCTGCTGAACATACTGTTTCTGAAACAAATTCAATAGCTGGCACATGTTTGCCTTAATGAAAAGTGTATGAAAATCATCTTAAAGTACATTACACACAAAGGAAGGATCCACTACTCAAGCCTGAGACCCCGTGGTCCCCATCAGCAAAATACTGAATACTCAACATACCGACATCTTCTGTTCATAGCTACTAAAATGTGCATTATATCCTGCTATTTAAGATGTGATTAAAGTTTAGTTTCAATTAGTTGCTTTCCGTTTTAGTTTCTTCATTCTAATGCAGCAGGTAACACTGCTCTACAGCCAAAAAGATTCTGAAGCTAAAAGTAGGAGACCAAAACTCTCCCAAAGTCCAACCCCCCATCCATGTTGCGGGAGATGGAAACAGGTCATGCTGGCTAAAGGGGCTCTGGTGAAACTGCATAGGCTAATCCCCTGTGCAGTGGATATACTGGATTACAGAAACACAGGCAATCAATAGAAAGACCCAGAAACTCATGGAAAAGGTCAACAACTGATGAGATGTCGAAGGCTGGCTGTACATGGCACACCCTTGCTTGGCACGGCACACCCTTGCTCGGCACACCCAGGATAGAGCTAGATGGAGGACGATTGTCAGTGGCCTTTGCTCTTCCCAAGAGTAAACAGGCATAAGAAGAAGAAATTAAAAGAGGTACTTAAGATTGTTGGTTGGATTTGGTTTTGGTTTTGATAATATGTCACTGGGTCAGTTATAAGACTTAAAGTTTTTAAATGAAACCAAACATGACTAGAAAAAGAAAACATTTTGACATCTGAAATTTTGGCCCAAATGGCCCAAATGAGGAAATGTGTTAATTTTCCAAAAACTACTTTTTTTAATTTAATGAAACTGAGCTCATACTGAAACTGAAATTGTGTTAAAGAATGAAATGAAACAGTCAAAGTTAAGATATTACAGAACTTCTACTTGACCTTTTGGACCTCTACCCTGACCCTGAATTTGACCTTATAGAATCCAGAGATAATAACACTGCAAACTAAAGTTACATGATTTTAAATGAAAATATTCCACAAGTCATATTGCTCCATTTTCTTTCCCAGTATGCTGCTGAAAGGATGAATGAAATGCTGCAGTGCCTCTGTTGGTGCCCTACTTTGTTAAATAAACAGACAGACTGACAGACATGTAGTCATGTGATGAAACCAACAGTTACATGCTGTAATATTCCGGTTAAGTTGATGTTTCACAACATCCCCCCACAAAGCAACATCTTGACCTGGCCTGGCAGGATGGATTCTAA
>VUQH01025769.1:0-11094 GCA_015106775.1 Etroplus canarensis
ACTCAATACTGAACACAGGGTCTGAATACTTATGACCATGTGATATTTCAGTTTTTCTTTTTTAATAAATTTGCAAAAATTTCTACATTTCTGGTTTTTTCTGTCAAGATGGGGTGCTGAGTGTACATTAATGAGAAATAAAATGAACTTTTTTGATTTTGGCAAATGGCTGCAATGACACAAAGAGTGAAAAATTTAAAGGGGTCCGAATACTTTCCGTACCCACTGTAGCACTAAACTGGGTATGGTTAACAACTAGAAACAGCAACAAATACAACAATATCTGTCTGTTAAAAGAAGACCATTTAAAGTATAAACAAACTATGCATATTAAGTCAAAACAAACATTTAGAGCCTACCACAAAGATTTATTTGCTGTCTATAGCCAACTTTCCTCTTTCGTGATCATTTTTATATAACTCACTCATTGAAATTGTATTAAGGCTTAAAGTGATGCATTATTCAGGTCTTGGCTGTTTTGACTGGCAGGTGGGTGCTGATAGCTGTCTGTTAGGCCTCACCCCATTAAATTCAAGTCACTGAACTGAAACTTTAGACCATGTGCTGGTGTTAGTGCCTTCTGAAACCAACTAGCTCGTGCTGGTGTGCTGCACCCCTACAGTCTATGAATGGACCTTTATAGACAAGCTAGCTAGCATTAGCTAGCACTCAGACAGGAGCCACAAGCACAGAGAGATGAGACAGTGCGAGGAAGAGATAAGGAAACAGTGAGTACACTATAACAAACTCCAAAACAATAAAAAAGAAAACTGAAGCTAAATAAAAGCAAAAGACTCTGACTAAAAAAGTAAACTAAACGGGCCTCCAAAGCTCCCAAAATATGCAAGCTTAGTGAGTTACTGTCGATTAATGTACCTTCGGCTGCTCCCATTCTCCCTAAGTGGTTGCCACAGTGGATTAATCCACACTGGTAATTTGAAAGAGGTTTTACGGCGGATGCCCTCACTGAAGCAACCTTTTATGGTGAGAGAGACTTGTCCCCCTACCAAAGGATGATAACAAAACCAAAACAGAAATGGAAAAACTAAACCTAATTCAAGTTTAAAGCACTAGAACAATTGTAAAACATAAACTAGAAAATGAAAAACAAGGACCAAAAAATTCCAATGCAACTCAAAACCCTGGAACCAAACCAGGGACCATGACAGGTGCATTTTTAGATGAAAAATGAATGAAATCACCCAGCATTGAGGAAAACAAATATGGAGTCACTCCACTAATGAAAACATTATTCTTCATCAGTTTGGTTCAACTTTTAGCAGTTGAAACATCACCTTTGCAGGACTCCAAATTTCCAGTTGCATTGAGATTTGGAGTTTTGCTAGCCTTGTCAATGATTTCATACACCTTTTTCCTAAAAAGAGCTGCGCATTATTGTCCTGAAAAAGGGATTTTACCATTATTAACCTCAAACCCACAGTGTAATGCAAAGTGTTTCAGTTACACATGTGCTTTTACTGCTACGCTAATGGTTGCCATCTCTCCAGTTCCAGACTGAGACTCCCATATCATAAATGAGTGTGGAGATTTGCTTGTTTTCTTCTAGCTGTCATGTTTATATGTTTCACTGGGCTGAAGGCACCAGGCAGAATTTCCAGCATCATCTTCTGGGGCCTATCCAGATTTGTGATTCATACTTGTCCAATCTTCAACATTTTGCAATTTATGGTTACTTTGTAACCTTGGTTCTCTGAGACTATTGCTCTACTCCAGTACATATAGAATATGTAACAGAGTGGAGGGATAATCTTGATATAACAGAGAGCCTCTTTAGACCACTGTAATCTTGTTTCTTCTGTTCAGGAATTAGTGCTGGTTTGGCATTTCTGCATGTAAATCTCATTTCATTCAGAATCTGAATACTTTATTAATTTCAGGGGGAAATTGCATTGTTGTTATAGACATTCAGTTATCTATAAATAAATATCAATCTGAAAGGCAGAAAATTGAAGATTTTATGTATAAACATGTATGTATAGAGTTCAAATGTAACACATATAACTTCAAAGTTAAACACTATAGACAATATATTCAAGATACAGAGATAGAAAGAAAAGTCAAAGATTCACAGCAAGGAATTGTAGAATTTGATAACCACAGGTAGGAATGATTTCCTGTGCGTTCTGTGCTGTATCGTGGCAGATTCCATTTTAGCCCATTTCTTGAAGCTCTGTCACAAGCCCTGACTCCTATTTCTGCCCAGCTGTTTTTTATGTTTTTCATTTATAACCTTTCCATTTCATGTGTGCTTTAATTTTAGACACAGCTGACCAGGAACAACCAGCATGTTTTAATTGGGTTTCCTTCTTTAAATCATTGCATAATCCCTCCCATTGTTTTAACTGGCAGCTCACTTGTTGGAACTTTCTCTTTCAATCAGCCAGGCGCTACAGCTTGTTAAGGTCTGCAAACACTCTCTTTTAATTGCACACTGCTTTGATTATTTAGATGTGAGCAGGTATTTCATGCAGAAGCACAAATTAACAGAGGATTTGTTTTTTTTCCTTATTTTTGCCAGGAGTTATGTACAGTCCATGGTGTGGTTTCAAAAATATTCTACTCTAGTCCTGTTTTGCGAAATATAAAAGTAATTAGCTTAGAAAAAATTTTTCTTTTGTTAAGGTAAACTATGCTTTTATCTTTATACAACATATACAATCAAATAGATACATACAAAGAATAATCAGAGTACTTGTAGGTCATGCTACAAAAGTAAAGATATTTGGATAAACTGGCATTAAAAGACATTAAAATACATTTTTTTTAAAAAGTACAGTTATTTTTAAATAACTAGCTGCTAATAAATATATCCTTCTCTGAGCTAAAGTCACCCCTATGCTTTAGCTGAATAACTCCAGTAGTCTCCAGTTTCTCCTTTTCAGCCACATAAATATCAGACATACTGAATTGCATTACAACATGGCAGTAAATTGGTACCATTGTAGTGCTGGCCAAAATGACATGCAGTTCGATGTCTGCTCGTTGAGATGCAGCCACATATAAAGGGTTAACGACACAATCGGTGATGCCTCACTTTCCACAACACTGCGTGATGGGTAAACGACACCCCCTGCAGAGTCTGACAGTAGCTCGCAGCGGTCCGTCACCTCATGTCCACTCTCAGTGTGACGCCTCGCACTTGTGATGTTATGAGATATTCACACAAAAACCACAAGCCTGCACTGACTTGTATAGGACTGATCCCACTGATCTGACTGCCTGTGAAGTGAAATGATGAAATAAGAGAGCCCCCATCTGGAAAATAGGACACTGGCTAAAAAACACTGCAGTAAAGGTAACTATTTTTCGTGAGGCACCTTTAAATAAATCATTGTTTTCCAAAAGAATAAATAAATAAATCATAAACAGTCTTTTGTAATGAAGTCCTCTAAATGAATTTACTTCAGCTGTGGGACACAGAATTAATGAATTAAACAAAATGTGACCTAAAAATCTGAGACTGGTGAAAGTCAACAGTCCATTGGTTGGACACATTGTCGCACTAAGTGACTACAGTGCCCCGCTGTTTCAGAAAGTTACTTTAACATGCAATTATGTGTTTGTGTGTCCCATCCCAATAAGCAAAATGGTGGCGTCTTGAACACTCTTCTATGTTTCCCCAATGGCAACTGATCCATTGTGTGCATGGGCTTCTTAATGTATACACTTCCCCACAGTTTGCATGATACTTGTGATAGATCTACCTCAAAGAAAACCATTGCACACCATTTCAAGGAAACAAATCGTTCAACCTAGAAGCAGTAGCAAAATGGTTGCACACCATTTTCCTGTCGTAGGTCTGTTGTGGCTGGGTCTCCTTTTATTTGCTGGCCCACCCACTCCAGCGGCTACCCCCAGGAACTGGTAGTTTACAAAAATACATTACCATCATAACAATTAAATAGCAACATTTTTAAAAATAATAAAGCTAAACTCGCAAAAAAAAATTGCTAGCTATTTTCTGCATTTTGTGTAGATAGATGATGATAGATGTGCTAAAACCCCAAACTCAGTAAATAAAAAATGAGAACTTTACCACTATACTGTGACACTATACTCTGGGCGGCTGTGACCATCACAAAGAAATTCAGTATGACTGAGCTGGAGCTTCCATCATCATTGATACCTCAGTTTCCAAAGGATGCTAAATGCACCCTTTGATGTCCCAGAAGCTTGGGTCTTGACCCTGTCTGCCATGACTTCACAGGTCGATGCATGAACGGCTGTCCCTGTTACAGTTGGTACAAATTAAATCTGAGGCCTGGCTTGCAGTGGTTGCCCTAGCATACTTCCTGCAGTCTCTCTGACATCTCCAAACACATGCCAGTGAAATGCCCTAGTGGACATTGGGATTCCAAGTGGCATGATCCATAGCCTGAATTTGTGGATGTCTCTCTCTTTTGCATGTGGTTTAAAGCAGAGTTTGGGAAAAACAACTATTCAGGCATCCTAGGCTAGCTGTCCATATGGGATATCTTTAGGCAGCCTCCCATCATCCTTGTGACAAACATGCTCCAACCATTGTAGGCGGTATTGGCTCAGCAGGGAGAACATGCTGGAGATCTTGGTGTGCTTCAGAATGTATTGGTGTGGAATGCAGTCAAGCCAGTTGATTTCAAGGGTGCACTGAGCCACCATACATGGAACGAGCTGCTAGCATTTTTGCGTTGAGTAGGTGGAAATTATTTTCTGCATTTTGTACAGGTGAATTTTGATGAATATGCTAAACATAAGTATGTATAGTTCCTTACTTTTTTATACTGTTTGGTAGCTAAAACTGCAAATATGTTTGTATGCAAAGTCTTCTTTTGGAAAGTATGTAATCTATTGTATTCCGATGCAATTTGCATCTGAATGAGGTGCTTTTCAGCTAAAGGAGAGCAAACTTGCAAAGTGGGAAGGGTAAATGGAACTGGAGCACATAGATTGATTCGACTGCAAATGATTTTGACTCTGATGAAGACAAAGTAGTGTTGGAATGACGGTCCGTTTGCACTATTAACACTGCATCAGTCAGGGTGCTCCAGTCACTTACTGCTGTAAGCATCCAGCTGCACAAGGTAGAAAAGCGCAGGCACCATAAAACTCCACTTATGTGATATATGAGTTATTGTCCAGCACTGGCTATTTGAAAATATGCAAGTATAATAGCTGGACAGTTATTCTGGACTGCAATACAGTCTGAGATGTTTTTGTCATTTTAACCTTCCTACTGTATTTCCACCAAAGCAGCAGTGCAAATCAAACCCCCAAGCCTGGATGTTTATCTACTCGGTGTGTAACTCTGTAATGTGCCCTCTGTTTGAGAACAAGCCCGACTATATGGCAGATATGAGGCAGAAACAATCATGCGATACATTGCTCCTGTCCATTGTCGTGAGCTTCTGTTACAGAGCAATCTATAAGTACTTAGCTGCTAAGGAAATTAGCTGCTCCACCGGCTGGAGAATGAAGAAATCATTGCAGAGTCTGGTATGCTTCTGTGCGCCTGTGTAATTGTATTTCTAACAAATGTGCTCACAAAGTAGGGGGCTGCAGACCTTTTCTACTTCCAGCTCCTCCTCTTCCCTCCTCTTAACTAAAACCCCCCTTAACATGCAAGCGCAAGCTAGCCGTGCACCGGGACCGTGCCAGCGCACCGCAGCCAACCTCATTACTGTTTGATTATGCGAAATCAGCAGAGAGGAGTGAGAGAATCAAAGCTGCCACTGGAGATGAGTGAGTTGTACAGTAAGTGTCCCTGCCCCACTGGATTGGTTGGGGAAAGATTAGAGAATTCTTTCCCTGAGACTCACTGAGATAAAATTCTCTTCGTTTGCCTCCCTCTTGAGTGTCAAAATGAGTTTCAGTGATGAGGCAGATGTCAAGGTCTATCCTGGAGTTGCTTTGGGAATATGAGAAGAGCAGGTTTGGGTAAGCTTGGAAAATGAGGGAGATGCTCACTAAGATAGGCATGCAAAATTCTGGGACTCTTGCAGAGAGGAGTGGGTTAAAACACCATCATTTATATTCAAGGACAGCCGCAGCCTACGAGTGGGTGTAAAATCGATGCAGGGGCTTTACCTCGTCTCATCCTCACTTTTTGTTCATGCTGAAAAGATGTCTCTGTGCTTGCTGTTGAAGACCTCAACAGTGGCTGAAATTATGTTTAGGGGAAGTGAATACAAGGGCGACAAAATGACAGGGCAGTGTGGTTGCATTCATACACAAATAGGAGTGCACATGGAAGCAAAGATACACACACATTCACACACACACATGGCAGCCATCAGTGCTGTGTGAGATAACAAGACCATACTGAGGATGACCGGAGGGGTGGAGAGATGGAAAGGAAAGACGGATG
This sequence comes from Etroplus canarensis, assembly GCA_015106775.1. Classification (NCBI taxonomy): domain Eukaryota; kingdom Metazoa; phylum Chordata; class Actinopteri; order Cichliformes; family Cichlidae; genus Etroplus; species Etroplus canarensis. The sequence goes on from VUQH01025769.1 coordinate 6,365, forward strand.
AGTGAAAGAGTAAGAAAGTGGTCACGCTTGGCTTACTTTTGCCATGTAGCTGGCCTATCTCTCTGCCGCACTGACCCTCTACACGACAAGCTCCACGTCTTATCAGTGCTTTCCTTGGTCCCTCGGTCTTTCTCCCCTGGCACCACGCGGAACGTGATGGCGAAAACGCAACACCAGATATAGGTTGAGTCATAGAGCGGCACTATCAGCTTTGGACACGGACCCTGTCAGCCTGCAGTCATCAAGCAGTTTCAAGGTGTGATTTAAAACTGTGGACTGCGCTTTCCCTCAGGCGTATATAGAGAGGCATATGTTCATAAAGCGCACACACACACACACACACACTCACACACACACACACACACACACACACACACACACACACACACACTTCAGTTCCCCTTAAGAAAACACACACAGTTACGAGCTTGCCTAAGTGCAGCCTTTAATTGAAGTGATACTGCAGGTAAAGTGTTCATTTATATGCATTTCTTTAGCCAAAAGGCTCAAGCATATGCAAACACACTTGCACAGAAACAGAAACACGCACACTCACACACAATGGCAACAATAGTTACTGAAGGTGACAGGGGCCTTATCTGCTTAATCCAAATTTACATACACAACTTCCGTTTGGTATTCCATCAAAAGCATTAAACCCCTCCCCCTCGCATGCAAATAACCCCAACACTGGGCTTAGTGTTGGACTGTCTGTGCGAGCCAGTTTGGACCTGAGATCCGAAACTGCTAAAAACCAAATGCAAATGAAGAAAAGAAAACAACATTTCAGCAGATCTCGATCGGGATCAGCACTATTGTGTGGGGTTGTGCGATTAGGACAAAAAAAACCAAAACAAAACTGAAACCCTTTTATGATGGATATTTTATAATCTTGCTTTCTTTCTTTTGAAATACTGGATAGAGTTTAGCTAAATTTGTAGTTGTGCATTAAATTAAATTGTCCCATACAAAACTTTTGCCACATTTGCCACCATTTATTCCTTGACATAATAAAGAAGATAAAACATAAATGTTAGTAGGCAAAATGGATGATATACAGTATGGAAATGTTTTTTTTTATGTTGCATTAGGTATAAACCATTCTTTGCGACAAAATTAGGAAAACGGTGTCTGAAGATTGAGATTCAAGGATTTTTCTTTAAGTTACACTGTGGAATATAGAGCTAATAAACCTGGGTATATTTGATGATCATTTGTAGGCTACACACAGCAGCACTTCATCTGTTATTTCTTTCAGTAGTTTGTCCTCCGTGGAAGGGTCGTGGTGACCGCTGAAGTACATCTCATTCTGCAATTTTAATCATAGGTTTGTAGATGTGGGTTATGGCTGCTGTCGCACTGTGAGATGCTCGTTGTAAATTTCAATTACTATTAGAATTTTGGCCCAGGCTGTCAGTGACTGGAAGACAACAAACAGCTATGGACCACTCTTAGGACCATCATCCTGGAACCATGGCCAGGTTTGAGGTTTGCCATCTTTAGGCTGCATGCTGGAAACTTGAATTTGTTTCCTTTTGTCCATCTCAAACGTTAGACTCTCTCTGGTTCTTTTTTTTTGAGGCTGGCAGATTAAAAATCAACTATCTACCTCATTTTACTTATGTTCAGTTTTTATTGCATTAAAAAATGATATAATCGGGGGCGGCCATGGTGCAGAGGTAGAGTGGTCGACCTCTGATCGGTTGATTGCAGGTTCGATTCCCACTCTGCCAGCCCATGTGTTGATGTGTCTTTGGGCAAGACACTTAATCCCACATTGCTCCCGATGGCTTGGTTAGCGCCGGTGCATGGCAGCTCTGCTGCCATCGGTGTATGTGTGTGTGAATGGGTGAGTGAGTGTGACTGTAAAACGCTTTGGGCCTTAAAAATAAGGTAGATAAAAGCGCTATATAAGTAGACACCATGTAATAAGTCTTAAAATACAAATCAAACAGCTCACTCTTTAGGGTTCATGACTGGATGGCACAGCTCCAACTCTATTGTCTTTCCTAACCCCAGGTGTGTTACATCAGTGGAATAAGTTAGACTAACATGCATCTTCCTGGCTGACACTCCATTAAAAAGCAATCTGCAGCTTCATCAACATTTAGTTGATGAAACTGCTCACTACTCTTATGCATATGTAACAAGAGGAATGTTTTCTATTTCAGCAAGCTATGATCCAACATGTTTTGGACACTGGCCTAGCTGAAGACCAAATAAAACTGTTTACATTATTACTAAGTACGCTCTGTTGGGTTATTTTAGTCTCAGTGTGACTCTATCAATAATGTGTTAAAGCTGTTAGTGATGCTGTAACAAATGTGGTTTGCACTTTTAAATAGCACATTGTCCCCACGTGTCATTAACAAATGCACAGATCTTGGCATGAATTATTTGGTGTCCCTACTAGCCCTCCTTGGGATGTGCAGAGGGGGGTGTCGCTAAATCAATAGCCATAAGGAGTCTGGCTCCCGTTTGCTTTCAAGATCTACAGCCAAAGGACCCAGTCATCAAAAGTTAATGAGCTATTTAGATCATGCTGTTTCCTCAGCTCTCGACTGAGAAAACACGGCTGGACTAGGGAGCAAAGAGCCCCCACGCATGTGTGTGCTTATGTTTTATATGCTTCATACATCTCTTATAGATCAGCAGAGGGAGATTGACAGATGAAAAAGAACAAAGCAGTGAAAATGGTTATCATGTCCGTGCAGTTGTTCACGCTTTGTTTGTTGCAAATGCTTGACGGGGGTTGCAACCCTTTTCTTCTGGCCAGTAACATGAAAACAAAGCTTCTTTCCGACTCCATTGTAATGCTATGGTTGGGCTGTTCAGGCACTGCAGCAGCCACATTATTTGGCATTCACAGTCAGTGCTATTAAGTAAAAAAAACCATAAACGTACAATTATGAGCGTTTTTTTTTTCATTAAAAATGCCTTACTTATCAAGATATGTTTGTCTCTTGGCTGGTCCTAACCATGCAGAAGAAGGTTGGTCATCCTACAGCCTGCCTCCAAAGTCTCCCGCTGTCCACTCTGTTAATGTGAATTTATAAAGAGGTCAAAAGAAACACAACCATACACACAAATGTGCAGTCCAGCTGTTTGAAAAACATATAAACTTAGAACCTCTCAAACTCATGTTGATGAGCCAGAGTACTGTTTGACTAGAGAGCCTGCTTTTGTATGTGTGTCAGTTGAGCTGCAGTAAGGGCTGTAATTCAGTCTGTATAAACCATAGCTGCTAACCATGCATAGGAGCAAATTAGTGTATATTGGGTTGGTTAAGTTGTTTATCACACTTTTTGTCAGGGGTCCTGTACAAAAACAGCATCTCAGAGAACCAAGCACTGAATGGGAACTCAAACCAACAACCTGTAGGAGGTTGCTGTCTGGAGGTTATAGCAGTAGGCTGCGATAACCTCCAGACTTTTTACACCCAAACTGGCCGCCCAGAATTTTTAGAGGCCCACACGAGCATTATATCTGGCCCTGGTTTGGGTCCCCATTTTGAATGTTATCAGCTTTTAAACAAACAAACAAGTTTATTAATCCCCTACTGGGGAAATTCAAATCACCGACACTCCTACTAATAGAATGCACACACACACACTTTTACATGCAGCGTGCAGTGAGAGAGGCCGGCGAGCAAGGCTGCCCATTACAAGCGCCAGGGGGCAATATAGGGGTTTGGTGCCTTGCTCAAGGGTACCTCGGCAATGCTCGGGGGATGAGCTGACATCTCTCCGACCTCTGGTCCACCTCCACACATATGGGTCCTGGGTGAGGTCTTGAACTGGCGGGTCACCAATGGCCATCAGGTCCAGGTCCAGAAGGGTCTTGAGTAACCCTCTGGCTCCCAAGCGAGTCTTCCAACGCACCGAGCCCTTTGTATGGCTGTTAGTTGGTAGGTAGCCTCTTCTGCCTCCTGGGACGTTATCTCATTCAGTGGAGGTTGTTTCACCCTGCTGAACCAAAATACCGTGTTTCTAAGATTTCCTGGATGACTACTGTGGAAATACACTGTGTGGACAAAAGTCTTGGGCCACACTTCTTAATAAATAAATTCATGTGTTTCATTCAGTCACATTGCCACTGGTATATAAAAACAAACACCTGGCCATGCACTCTGTTTTTAGAAACATTTGCAAAAGAATAGGTCACTCTACAGAGTTCCCTGAATTTGAATGCAGTGCTGTAATAGGATGCCACCTTTGCACCAAGTCAGTTTGTGTAATTTCCTCCCTCCTTGATATTCCACGATTACCTGTACGTGGTATTAATGCAAAGTGGAAGTGTTTAGGAACCACAGCAACACAGCCAAGAATTGGCAGAACAGATAGATAGAGAGATTTCCACGACCAAGGAGCTGTATGCAAGCTTTACTTCATCAAGTGTAATGCCAGACATTGGATGCAGTGGTGTAAAGCACATCAACACAGGAGCAGTTAAAAATGTGTTGTGTAGAGCGACAAACCACGCTTCTCTATCTGGCAGTCTAATGGATGAGTCTGGATTTGGTGAATACCAGGAGAATATTACCTGCCTGACTGCATTGTAAAGTCTTGTGAAGGAGGAATAATGCTATGGGGTTGCCCTGGGCACCTTAATTCCAATGAAGGGAAATCTTAATGCTTCATCTTACCAATATGTTTCGGACAATTCTATGCCTTCAGCTTTGTGGGATCGGTTTGGGGAAGGCTCTTTTCTGTTTCTGCACAACTGTGCTC